>CM077150.1:14903585-15118651 GCA_039583875.1 Platanthera guangdongensis | reverse complement strand
GTGTCTGACGTATGGTGAGCTTGAATCATCTTAGATGTTTTCCTCGTAAATAGTAATCTCGAGGCGGGCGACGATATCTTCAACATCGTGCGGTTTGCCAACATACTTTTTACTGTTTGCTTTGCATTATTTTTCTTCCCCTTCATGTTTTTTTACTCTAAAATAGTTTGATTTAATTATTTTAAGTATTTTTTTTTTTTTTGGTTATAATTAATTTAAATTTACATTTTTATGATAATATGACAGAAATACATAAAACTTTATATTAGTTTACATTTACGTGATATTGAAGTTGAAAACTAGAAAAACAAGAAAACTCAAGCACAAGCAACACCACATATATCAGAAGTACTGGTGTACCATTCATGGCACTGAATAATTCATGATATTATGCAACTCTATCTTTTTAATGATTTTTTAGTGGAAAAAAATAAAGATATTATTATTAGCACACCAATTTTAGCTATTTGCACCCCCAAAAATTCAAAAAACAATGCGTACAATTATTTGCATTATAAAATTACCGGCTAGAACCATGTACTCCCCAATTCCCATACAACATCGAAACAGGTCCAGGGTAGGGTCTCATTACAAGGTTGAAATGTAGGCAAACCTTACCTTACATTTTTCCAGGTCGCGATCCCGTGACCTCAAGGTCGCACGACAACACCTCAATCAGTGTGTGAAGGCTCGCCTTCTAATCCTTATTATGCGGCGGCACGTTGTACACGACCAATTTATTCACAATCAAGGTATTAGATGAAGCATGTGGAATAATCTTATATCATATAAAAACTATGTAAGCAAACTCCCCTCCACAATTCAAATAAGAAAAAAGAATTGCATTTATGATCCACACAAGAAGGAAAGACAACAATGCAATAAAATAAAATAATTCTGATACAGAGGCTTAACTTATACTTACATACAGTCAAAAGTAAAGGGAGAAGATTTATAGAGCTGCATGATATTTCCAGCATTCTGCTGGTGGTATCAAAATCAGTGGGCTTCAGCAGGTGCTCCACCAGCCCTAGCGCTTAGGAGAGGCTGCAGAGCCTTCACAACAATGCTCATGTTTGGCCTAAAATCTGCTTCATACTGTACACACAACGCAGCAACCGCAGCAAACTGCCATCCAAACACATCAAGCGCATATTAAAGAGCGGAAAATAACCTCAGAATTCTGTTTCAAAATAAAATAAGTAGTTAATCTTCTATCAATCATTGAAGGGTGGATTCGGCGGAATTTCTATGAATTTCTTGGTGGTGGATTCGGTGGAACGCCCGACCCAAAAGAAGCTGTGGGCATGATCGATGTTGGATCAGCGTGGAGGCCGAGAGAGCTAGGGTTCTTACAAGCTTATAAATCCTACTCTCCGAAATTCCTGAAGCCAATAGACTAGTCATGACCTACTATTATTGGTCCTTAATCTCACTTATGATCTTTTAAAAGAGTTTGATCGAGAAGCTAAAATGGTGTTTGATGTTGATTATTTAAAATGAATGTGATTGCGTCTTGCCTTCGTCGGGCACACGCCTGTGCCTTGAGTTGCACCTAGGCTCCAAGACCCTTTTGCGTTTTGGTGTGTCTTGCGCCTTTAATAACTAAGTGATGGGGGACCATCGGCCATTAACAAGGTGGGGCCCACTTTCGTCTACTCTCGCCGGAAGACTCCATCAGATTGACGATCCGATCCCGCGGATGCATCCGGATGAGCGTCGCGAACCTTTTTGATATATCACTATATTTGGTTTTATTTTCATGTATTTGGCACGCAGGATCTTCGACAATCATAGCCGTTGATCCGGGTGCCCAAGTGTTTCTAATATTATAAATAGGAGTGTTGGAGGCTGGGAAGAGGGATTGCTGGTTTTGGAGAAAGTTATTCCCAGAACTCCGCGATCAAGCCACGGTTCCGACGCCATGGAGCCCTAGGTGCCGACTCCTAGCGGTGGAAACTCGTCCCCAAGGTAACCCCTACCCCTTCCCTTCCTTTTTCCCTTCCCTAACCCGCCTAGCAGCCCACTCCGTCTCCCCCTAACAGCCGCCGTTTAACCCCACCCAGCCAGCCGTCCCTTCGCCCCGCCCTAACCGTCCACCTTCCGCCGCCCCAGTTCCGCCCCTGCAGCAACCGCCAGCCAACCGCCACTTCCCCAAGGGCGCCGGCTCCTCTTGCCCCTCTAGCAGCCACCAACGCCTCTCCCTCCACCCTACAACCCTTCCCTTCCGTGGATCCACCCCCAACCGCCTCCACTTTCCAGATAGGCCTCGATCCAGAAAATCCAGCCCCGATCCCTATTTTCCACCACCATACCACCCTCCCCATACCGGGATCCGCTCTCAACAACCGGATCTACTTCCTCTTTGCCCGGATCTTTCCATATTTGCCCGGATCTATTTGTTTTCAGCCCATCCCTACCGTCTTCCATCGTGGACAGCCACCGTCATCACCCTCGGACCCGGATCTACTCCCAAAACCTCTGGATCTTCCCCGCCTCGGATATTTCCATTATTTGTGACTTGTTTGTTGTATGGACATTTAAATTCCAGCATTTAAATATTGTTGGCATTCTTTATATTAGCTTGAATATTCAGCTTGTGGAATTTTGCCTTGTGAGGAATTTTGATTGCAGGAAGGAGCATTCGGGCGCGTATTTTGTCCCTCCGTTTGAAGGAAAGTCGTGCTTAATCGTTTTAATTGAAAATTGTTGTTGCTTATATTATTGATTGCGTGGGTTATGAAATTTTTGTTGAATAATTTGCTAGGCGGATCTTGCATCTTCATATAGTGTCACACGTGTCCACTCAACCGAATTAGCCTATATTGCACATTTGCATTGCACACATCCTACCCCACATCAGATTGGTATCAAAGTCAGGTTAGGCTATTTGCATGCTCCGTAGTGGTAGGACATTTAGGACAAGCATGTCAGATCTGTTGGTCATTGACGATCGAGCGGCAAGCTCCAATTCGGGCACCGCTTTTGCTGAATTATAACGCCTCATCTTAGATCGTTTTGACACTTTAGGAGCTCAGTTCAACGATGTGCGTCAAGACCTTGCTGAGATACACCTACGTTTAGAGCACTTAGAGAATGGTAGGGGCACCCCAATGCAGCGAAACGATTTCTTTGAGGACGGCCCTGATGTGCATCCACGTCCCGACCAGCGCTCGAGAGATGGTCAGCCACCCGTAGACCGTCAGCGTCGTGATATCCACCACCGAGCCCCAACCCTACCGGCAAGACGAAACCCTGAGCAAGTACGTGACAGACCCCCGCATCAACGCGATGAATACTGCATGTCACGCCAGCCTCAGCCTGACCTTAGGGATCGTGTACCCCCACTCAGTCGCCGTGATCAGCGCCAAGATGAGTATTATCTGCCGGATCGACGTGAGCTTGGGCCCCCATCCGCTCGGCATGATTACGACCATTACGACTATCCTGATGACTATCCTGACCCACGGAGAGGTGGACATGCCTTCGACATTACTCGTCGGATTCGCCTCGACGCCCCATCGTTCGATGGCCGCTCGGATCTGAAAGCCTTTAGTGATTGGATCCTAGACATGGACCATTATTTTGACTGGTACGATATGAGTGATGAGCGTTGTGTCCGTTTTGCGAAGATGAAGTTGGTCGGGTAGGCCAAGGCATTTTGGATTAGCGTGGAGAGAGCTGTCGAGAGAGAAGGCTATTATCCCATCACCCGTTGGAATGACATGAAAGAGAGACTGAAGGATAAATATCTCCCTGCCTCTTGTCGTGATCAGCTACAGAGCCTACGTCAGGGGACGCTTACGGTAGCTGAGTATATGGCTCGATTCGATGAGCTGGTCGTTAGGAGCGATATTTCGGAGGAGCCCATTGCCACCGCGTCTCGATTTAAGGCTGGCCTTCGTTCAAAGCTCCGGAGAGAGTTGATTCCCCATCGCCTCGAGACTGTCGACCAGATATTCCATCTCGCTCTAGAGTACGAGCAGTATCTCCGTACATCGGGTACGAAGCAGTTCCCCTCGCGGACTGATTCTTCGACATTCAGGAAGCCCGCCCCTCTCCAGACTACCACGACTACCCCACCCCCACGGGTCACCGCTAACATGAAGGGCAAGGCTATCAGCTATCGCCACTGAGGGCCAGAGACCTGGGGGTATCCAGTGTTTTAGATGTTCCGGCATAGGACATGTGGCGGCACATTGCGCCACACGAAGTCTGCTAGTTGAGGAAGAGAAGTCGGGCCTAGAGGGAGCCGAGGATATTACTGAGGAGATTGAGGCTACGATCGAGGAGGGATGTGAGAGCGAGGCTGAGAGATCCCTAGAGATGGGCGTAGTGTGACGCCTCTTATATACCCCCCGTGTTGACGAGAATTGGCGTCGCTCCACTATCTTCTACACATACTTTCCTAGCGCAGGTGGACCCTGAAAGCTAGTCATTGATAGTGGGAGTTGTGTGAATATCGTGGCCCAGAAAGGTTTAGAGCGTATGCAAGTGAAGGCGGAACCCCACCCTCATCCTTATCGGGTCAGTTGGGTAGACAAGACCGCCATCCAGGTGACACAGCGCTGCCTCGTTCCCATTAGGCTTGCTACATTTGAGGATCATGTGTGGTGTGACGTCATTCCTATGGATATTGCCCAGGTATTATTGGGACGACCTTGGCTGTACGATCGCGATGCCACGTGCTACGGCCGGTCGAACACGTACACATTCTACGATAAAGGTAAGACGATCACGTTGTCACCCACCCGACCCAAGGAGAAATCCAAGGGTCCGATTGAGCCCTCCACGAGCACCACGTCATTGAGGCCACTGCATCTCCTACGGTGTAGTGAGTTCCTACGGGAGAGTGAGGATGCCGGTATATTTTACATTGTTGCCGTCACCATGACTTCTGAGAGACCGATGGCGACCCTTGATCTTCCCCCGGAGATCCAGACTTTACTAGAGGACTTTGCTGACATCATACCTGAGGAGCTACCTGATGAGCTTCCACCGTTACGAGACATTCAACATGTTATTGACTTAGTCCCGAGAGCCTCTCTCCCTAATTTGCCACATTATCGTATGAACCATGACGAGCACTCCGAGCTCAAACGATAGGTTGATGAGCTTCTCCGAAAGCAGTTCATTCGAGAGAGCATGAGTCCTTGCGCCGTCCCCGCCCTTCTTATCCGTAAGAAGGATGGTAGCTGGCGCATGTGCATCGATAGCCGTGCCATCAATAAGATCACGGTGAAATATAGGTTTCTCATTCCTCGACTCGACGATTTGCTAGACACTATGTCAGGTGCCCAAATCTTTTCCAAGATCGATTTACTGAGTGGGTACCACCAGATTCGGGTTCGAGAGGGAGATGAATGGAAGACGGCCTTCAAGACCAAGGATGGCCTGTATGAGTGGTTGGTCATGTCATTTGGGTTGTCCAACGCCCCAAGCACGTTCATGAGGATCATGACACAGATATTACGACCCTACATGGACAATTTCTTAGTTGTGTATTTTGATGACATCCTGATTTATAGTCAGACCCATGGCGACCACCTAGAGCACTTGAGACTCCTTTTTGAGACCCTTCGTGGTGAGAAGTTATTCGTGAATCTAAAGAAGCGTTCATTCTACGCCGAGTCGATTCAGTTCTTGGGGGTTATTGTATCGTCCACGGGAGTGTCAGTCGACCCTGAGAAGGTCAAGTCCATTCGCGATTGTCCCTTGCCTACGACCATTCACGAGGCATGCATCTTCCATGGTCTAGCTACCTTCTACAGGAGGTTCGTTCGGGGATTTAGTACGATCATGACCCCATTCACTGGCTGTTTGAAAAAAGGCGAGTTTCAGTGGACCCCCGCGACCACTCGAGCGTTTGAGGAGATTAAAGAGAGATTGACCACGACACCGGTCTTACGACTTCCTGATTTCGACAAGGCATTTGAGGTCGCGTGTGATGCCTCTGGGGTAGGAATCGGTGGTGTACTAAGCCAGGAGGGGCACCCGGTCTCCTATTTCAGCGTGAAGTTAAATGAGGCCAAGCAAAAATACTATAATTATGATAGAGAGTTTTATGCGATCGTTCAGTCCTTGCGCTACTAGAGACACTACCTCCTTCCCCGAAAGTTCGTTCTCTATTCTGATCACCAGGCGCTACGGTATTTAGACTCCCAGAAGAAACTTGGGCATAGGCACGCGAAGTGAGTTGAGTACCTCCAGGATTTCCACTATGTTCTCAAACATCGAGCGGGTGTTGAGAACAAACCCGCTGATGCGTTGAGTCGGCGGGTCACCCTACTTAAGACCCTGAGGGCCCACGTAGACGGACTTGAGCGGATTATTGTTGATCATCCAGATTGTTCGGACTTCGGCGAGATATACACAGCTTTATCCTGAACCCACCCGATCCTGTCGACGGCTTCCAGACTTGGGAAGGTTATCTTTACCGGGGTTCCCACATGTGCATCCCTAGCACATCGTATCGTGACTAATTGATTTGGGAACTTCATGCGGGAGGATCTGTCGGGCATTTTGGTAAGGATAAGTCCATAGCTATCATCGAGGATCAATTTTATTGGCCGGGCCTGAAAAGAGATGTAACCAGGATTGTCCGACATTGTCGCACATGTCAGACTGTTAAGGGAACTAAGCAGAGTACATGATTATATACACCCTTACCAGTCCCACACAGACCATGGGAGAACATCAGTATGGTATTTGTTCTTGGACTGCCGCGCACGGTTCGAAAGCACGATTCCATCTTTGTAGTCGTCGATCGATTCTCCAATATGGCCCACTTCATAGCATGTTCTAGGACTGCTGACGCATCACATGTAGCATCCATTTTCATACGGGACGTCTTTAGGTTGCATGACCTACCGAAATCCATAGTCTCAGATAGGGATGTTAGATTCGTGAGTTATTTTTGGAAGACCTTATGGTACAAAACAGACACTACTCTTAAGTTTTTGTCAGCCTATCACCCCCAGACGGACGGGTAGACCGAGGTGGTGAACCGCAGTCTAGGAAATTTGCTTAGGTGTCTTGTCGGCGAGCATGGGGCGAGTTGGGACTCCGTCCTTCACGTTGCTGAATTCGCCTACAATAGTTCAGTCAACAGGTCCACCGGTTTTAGCCCATTTCATATAGTATTAGGGTACAAACCCAAGAAGCCTATCGACATTCTTCCTTGCCCTTTAGAGTCCCGCCCGAGTGAGTCCGTCGAGTCATTTGCATGCCATTTGCATGAGTTAAATGAGTCAGTCCGCCGACAAATTATTTCAAGCAATGAAAGCTATAAAACCTATACAAATTTAAGCAGGCGAGAGCAGGTTTTCAAGGAAGGCGAGCAGGTGATGGTATGAATCCGAGCGGAGAGGCTCCCACCAGGGCCCGCCAAGAAACTGAGTGCTAAGCGAATTGGTCCCTACTCGATCATTAAACGGATCGGTATGAATGCCTACGAGCTGAATATCCCTGCAAGTATAGGGATCCATCCGGTATTCAATGTTGAGTACTTGACCCCGTACTACGAACCTCGCGAATATTTGGACCCGAGTCGGGATGATCACCACACCTTCACCCCATCACCAGTTACAGTTTCTTCTTATTCACCACTACCTCCGCTTGCCCCGCCCCCAGCTATGAGCACCCCTGGGAGCCCCCGACCTATGGTGACACCGCCTGCACCTTTGATCGCACCGGGATCCACTTCACGAGAGCAGAGTATTGAGTGTATTACAGACATTGTTGCTCATGAGTATGTCCCTACCGCCACCGGACTTTCATGCTGCTACCTGGTTCGTTGGAGAGGTCGTCCGGCCTCTGATGACACGTGGATTCTACCTACTGAGCTGGATCGACTCACCCCCGAACTTCGACGTCAGTACGATCATCTCCATTCATCGGAGATGAATTCTTTTCAGTCGGGGGGAGTTGATGGGAGACCATCGGCTATTAACAAGGTGTGCCCCACTTTCGTCTACTCTCGTCGGAAGACTCGATAGGATTGACGATCTGATCCCGCAGATGCGTCCGGATGCGCGTCGCGAACCTTTTTGATACATTATATCACTATATTTGGTTTTATTTTCATGTATTTGGAACGCGAGATCTTCGGCCAATCATAGCCGTTGATTCTGGGTGTCCTAGTGTTTCTAATATTATAAATAGGAGTGTTGGAGGCTGCAAGGGATTGCTGGTTTTGGAGAAAGTTATTCCCGGAACTCCGCGATCAAGCCACGGTGTCGACGTCGTGGAGCCCTAGGTGCCGACTCGTAGCGGTGGAAACTCGTCCCCAAGATAACATCTATCCCTTCCCTTCCTTTTCCCTTCCCTAATCCGCCTAGCAGCCCACTCCGCCTCCCCCTAACAGCCGTCGGTAAACCCCCACCCAGCCAGCCTTCCCTTCGCCCCGCCCTAACGTCCACCTTCTGCCACCCCTGTTCCGCCCCTGTAGCAACCCGCCAGCCAGCCGCCACTTCCCCAAGGGCGCCGGCTCCTCTTGCCCCTCTAGCAGCCACCAACGCCTCTCCCCCCACCCCTACAACCTCTCCCTTCCGTGGATCCACCCCCAACCGCCTTCCACTTTCCAGATCGGCCACAATCCGGAAAATCCAGCCCCGATCCGTATTTTCCACCACCATACCACCCTCCCCATACCCGGATCCGCTCTCAACAATCGGATCTACTTCCTCTTTGCCCGGATTTTTCCATATTTGCATGGATCTATCCGTTTTCAGCCCATCCCTACCGTCTTCCATCGTGGACAGACACCGTCGTCACCCTCGGACCCAGATCTACTCCCAAAACCTCCGGATCTTCCCCGCCTCGGATATTTCCTTTATTTGTGACTTGTTTGTTGTATGGACATTTAAATTCGAGCATTTAAATGTTGTTGGCATTCTTTATATTAGCTTGAATATTCAGCTTGTGGAATTTTGCCTCGTGAGGAATTTTGATTGCAGGAAGGAGCATTCGCGGCGCGTATTTTGGCCCTCCGTTTGGAGGAAATCCGTGCTTAATCGTTTTAATTGAAAATTGTTCTTGCTTATATTATTGATTGCGTGGGTTATGAAATTCTTGTTGAATAATTTGTTAGGCGGATCTTGCATCTTCATATAGTGTCACACGTGTCCACTCACCCGAATTAGCCTATATTGCACGGCACGCATCCTACCCTACATCACTAAGGCTCCGTTTGGGGGGACTTATTTTCACCAGTCAAGCGGTTGCGACCGCATGAACCGGACCTTAATCAAGGTAGGGTTCATGCGGTCGCAACCGCTTGACCGGTGAAAATAAGTTCCCCCAAACGGAGCCTAAGTCTAATGGAAAGCCAATCGTTTGTACCAGTTAGACACAAGAAGATACAAAATTAGGCAATTTTGTCTACGCGTGAAAATTTCTCAATATAGTCAACATAAAGTATCTAAGCACCCCCTAACAACCAATTGGGCCTTTAATTTGGCCACAGTGCCATCGGGAGAACATTTCATAGCATAAACTCAACGACAGACAAATGCGGGCTTCCCAGCAGGAAGTCAAACAAGGTTTCAATTCTCGTTCGAGTCCAAGGCCTTGATTTCCTCAATGCCTAGTCTAAGAGTGAAACAAAGTATCCTATAATGTCGAAGGTATATCAATTGAAGAAAAGGGAGGTAACAAATGCATGGTAACTTAGAGACAAGTGATCATAATAGACAAAATGCGATATATGATGTATGGTGGTGCAAATATGGCGAGACGATCGCTACTGATCGGATGTTCATCAGCATGTCGTGGGGTACAACGCCATATGTATATGAATCATTGATTGGAGAGCTTATTGAGACAAGTGTGATGTCCATAGGCATTGTTACAAGTTCTTTTCGATCAGGACTGATCACATGAATCCCATCTAAAAACCTTGATAGGAGGGGGTGAGCCTGTAACAGCAGAGACAACATAATCATGTATAGGAGAAACATGAATAGGAGACGAGGAAAAACTTGTTAGATATTTAATATATATGTCTGCACGTGTCGAGACTAACTCGGAGCGTCTTATGGGTTTGTGTCATTCTAGGACTAGGTTCTACGCTGGAGGTACTATAAATAGTCATTCCAAACTTGATAAGCTATTGTAGAATATCTTGAGCGGAGCCACCCCGACATTCTCAAGGTACACGTGCGCACTACTAGGGTTCCGCTCTCTCCAGTCTCTTCACGAGTTTCTATGTTGTCCATGATCTGCTTGCTGTCGCCGGAAAAGGATCGCAACCAATTGCAGGTTGCTGGATTTCCGTCTCTGATCGAGAAGATGAAATCACGTCTTTCTGTCGTAGAAGACTCGCGTGCCTCTGCGCTCCTGCATGATCCTAGAGTTTTTCCGGTCTACATCGCGAATCTTGGAGTCTTCCTCCAAGAGTTGTTTCCGACGCCGCCCTGGACTGCGATTGAAGGAGTCTTTCACTCCCGTTCTGTGCAAACCCGTCCCTGTCGCGTGCTCTGGATCTATACGAATTTTGTCATTGTTTGGATCGGACTTCTGCCGCCACTCTCGATCAAGAAGAGAAACACCTTTCCTGTTGCTGATCAAAAAAAAGGCAAGTTGCTGGAAAACAGTTTCTGTAGCAAATCTAAGGGGTGGTGCGGCAGATCTTTACTTCGCCGGATCTGTGTGGGGCGTGTTGCCGCTGCACTGTATGAGAGATTTCTCATCCAGATTAGTGCTGGAAGGAGTCGTCCGAAAGGGATAAGGTTTCCTGTTGCCAGATCTTCGATCTGTAGAGAAAGATCTCTCTCCTAAAGGAAGACCTCTCTCCTAAAGGAAGACCGCTCTTTGCTTGTGGCGCTATCTGTTTGAGAAGAAGTTTCCAGATTCACATCATGGCCAGATCTCTACTTCAATAGTGAAATCGCCGCCGGATTTCTACTGACCGATCTCTAGGAGTGATCAAGTAGTCCTTGGACTTCTCATCTGCAGCATATGTTGTCAAAGACGCAAGACGCATCAAGGCGCAAAGGGGCCCGGGAGCCTAGGCGCAAGGCCTGAGGCGCGCGCCAGCGCCTGAGGCGCGCGCCCACGCGGGAGACGCAAAAAGGGGGAAAAAAGAAAATTGAGCGAATTGAGTTTTTCAGTGAATTGGGCGTCCAAGTGCGTCCAGTTGGCGAATAGCGGCGGCACCGTCGGAAAGATGGGCGGCGGAAGCAGTTGCTCCTGCATATTCGGTGGAGCGGTAGTGAGCAGCAACCGCAAGGATGTCAGAGACGCGATGACCGGCAGCAGGAACGGATCAGTCGGGAACAACGGGGTAAAGGGCGGCAAAAAGGCGGCGATGCGGCCGGTGGAAGTGGCAAGGCAGGGGCTGGTGGAGCAAGAGCCGAGAGAGGAGGTGGAAGCGGTGGAGGTACGACCACAGTGGAGCGTGGCGGTACAACAACGGTCAGCGCGAGTTCGACGGGAGGATCGACCGCGGGGCGGAGGGACGGGCTGGTGTCGTAGAGGAATGTTGGTGCTGGCATGACAGGGAACTCTCACACGGTGCAGGAAGCGGTCGCAGGGTAGATGGCTTAGGGCAGGGAACCTCGTGGGGGATTGCGGAAGCCTGTCCATCAAGCACGAGAAGACGATCGACTTTGGTATGGAGGGCGAGGAGGGAGCCGTGCATGGAGGCGAGGAGTTGCTCTTGAGCCTCTAAGCGGCGGTTAAGGGATTCAATGCTTGCCTCAGGAGGGAGAATACCGGCAGAGTGTTCGAGGCCATTTCAACGGCTGCGTGGGGCACCACAGTCGGCAGCAAGGCGGTGTCGGGCGGACGGTCGGAACAGGGGCCGAGGGAAGGCAGAGGTGATGCAGTGGGATCCGACGTCGAGCGGAAGTAGCGGAGGTTGTAGTGTCAAGGGAATTCAGAGCGTAAGCAGAACACGATCGATAACGCAGCCGGAGTCGATCGGCACAAGCAGAAGTAGCACAGTGGTTGTGGGAGCGGAAGGGAGCAACCCTGCGGTAGGTGGCGAGGCGGAGCAGCCGGTTGGCGGTAGGTCGGAGCAGTTGATACGATCACGGATAAATTCTAGGAGGAATCCGACAAGGGGAGGGCCGGCGGAGGTGAGGGAGAAGAAAAGAGGGAGAAAGAGATGAGACTTAGGGAGCAACTCTAATAACCTTCATACATTCCAAGATAAGCCACTCATAAACTCCTCCCCCTTATATAAATGAGGGAGGACAACTAAACAAGACAATACACAATAAATCAAATAAAAAATACAAATAAACCAAATAAGGAAATACAAAATAAACTAAATAAGAGAATACAAAATAAATTACTTATTGATTAATATTAATTAATATTCATAAATTAATATTAATTAATTCATATCCTTAATAACAAGGAAATTGACTCAGGCGGCTTCCATATACGCGCTCCATAAATTATGACGAAGGGGTCCACTTGAGTGAATGTTCCCCCGACCATGGCGGCTTCCATATACGCACTCCAAAAATTATGACGAGGGGGTCCACTTGAGTGAATGCGCCCTCGATCACGGCTACTTCCATATGCGTGTTCCATAAATTATGACGAGCAGGGTCCACTTGAGTGAATGTGTCCGCGACACGTGCACCTGTAACATAGTTGCATTACCATACATATAAACTGAAACACTTAAGTCGAGAATCTAGGAAAGAGCTGCTGATAACTGAGTCAGTAAGATTGAGACAACGCTTCAAAGGTTGCCTGGGCCTCCAGATGGACATAAGTCTGACAGGCTTTAAATTGGAGAAACCAGGAGCAATACTCTACAAAACTGGATAGTAGCTTGTCCTGATGGAGCAGCGATGGAAACAATATGAGCAGAATAATGGAGCAAAAGCTGACTAGATATAGAAAAATCATGTAGGCTATAACAAGTATTTTTGGTGCTACCCATCCTATTATAATGAGAACTTCGTATGTCCTTGATTACTTCCACATTCCTGTCCAAAATGGCTTCCACGACTCACGACTCCCAGGTAGAGTGAAACTGTGAAAGCAATTGCTAAGGCCGAACAAACAGTAACTTCATTTATAACAGCAGGTAGGGTTGAGACATGTCATCAAAGATGCTCCAGGCACTCAATAATATAGGCATCAGTGAGTGCGGGAACAGAAGCACCTCCTGAAATATAAGACAATAGAGCCAGTATCATATTTGACAGCACGGACGGAACATATTCGCCAACAATTTATGCTTTTGTGTTTGCTGAACCTTGACATCAGGTGAGCTTAAAAGGTGATTCAATAAATCACAAAAGTCTAAAATTTTCCAATCTGAGTGTTAATGTCTCACTGCTTAAGATGGAACAAGTTCCTAATGAAATATAGGCTCGAGTGATATCGTCCATGTAGAGACTCTTGGCTTGAGTCCAAGTACCATAACAAGTCAGGAAGGCTCAAAAGATGGGCATAAGCGATGAATCAATTGATTATCAAAGTAAGGAGAAGAGTTGAGCATGAATCTTTTTCCATGTATGTCTTTCAGCAGTGGTGATTGCACCAATTCCCTTTTCCAGATGCTCTTTCTGACTTTGACCCAGAAACCAGGTCTGAAAATAGCAAACGAACAAGTATAATTCCTCCCATTTGGCTTTTCGGCAGGGATGTTTGATGATGGACTGAAAGTGATGTCGAGTTTCAGTTTGCATTGGTTGAGGTTGCAGCAGAATCAATGGACATGATGATAAAATAGAACCATGAGGTTGTGGGAGAGCCGAATCTGAACCGGAGTGTTGCAGAGGAAACTTGAGGAATGCAGACAACATCGAATGACTGCAATGATGAACTCCAAGGAATACATGACCAAAAAACGTGAGCTGATGGAACAACAATAAGGATTGCATGTCTGGCGACTCTATCGAGGCCCTATCAATTTCATCGAGGAAGAAGCTATGCTGCTGGAGAGAGCTAATAGTGGGATCGAGACTCTGGAGGAGCTTCGACAAATCTATTGATCTTGCTGAGGAAGAAGCAGCGTCAAGTTTTTGAGGAAGAAGCAGCTTCGACGGGTTGTTGAGGGTTCAACCGAGCCTCGCTGAGGAAACAGAGGAATGACGAAGGTCAAGATCAAGGACTTCAATCGACCGACGGAGACAATGTATTACTGCAGTGATTTTAGAGCTTCAAACGATCACTTGAGCTCAATAGAGGCTAGCGGTAGATAGGTATCACAAGCTCTAATACCATGTGAATAAACACATACATGTATATAAACACAATATACTCAAATGTACACTTTTGCATATATACCCTTAATATATCTTTAATTACAACAATATATAGACGTTATTAGTCTCCAAGATGAATTTAATCAAAATTTTGAGTAAGTACTGCATGTTAAAAGTACCTTAGCAACAGCCTTCGGAGGATAGTCTGATCCTAGTCTATCATCGACACATTGTCTCACCTTGTCTTCACTAAGCCTTGGAGCCGCCTGCACATCCGAGCATCAAATTAAGTGACAACATATCAACTTATAGATTTAGAGGAATATAGAGAATGAAACACCAATTACCCATGTCACAAGACTTTGCTGGCCACGTGGCAATGTATGATCAACAGGTTTGCGGCCAGTCAGTAGCTCTAAAAGAACAACTCCAAAGCTATAAACATCACTCTTAGAACTAAGCTGACCTGTCATGGCATATCTGCACCCCCATTCCTTGTTAGAGCTGGAAGAATTTCAACACAATTGCTGCAAGAATACAATTTAAACTTACTCTGGGGCATGATAACCAAAAGTTCCAAGTACCCTGGTCGAGTGTAGGCGAGCGGCCATATCAGGAGATTGATTTGAAAGATCAAAATCAGCAATCTTCGCAACATCTTCGTCAAAAAGCAGTATATTGCTGGACTTAATATCTCGATGATTAATATGAGGTTGTGCCTTCTCGTGTAGGTATTCGAGTCCTCTTGCTGCTCCTACAGCAATTTTAACTCTTTGAGTCCATGACAGAACTGGACCTGGTTGTGCGCCTTTGACTCCTTTGCGCCCTGCATATGTATTCAACTTCAATTGAGATTTTGAAAAACCAAAGCAGAACTTATCTGGGTACAAACAAGCATATGTCATCTGATAACAAAGGAACCTTTTTTTCCTTGGGACCTTGACAGTCCATGTAGATCAGGATTGACAGTATTGTCAAAAGGAATCATATTCACCTATTAGCTGCTGACATATGAAACTTAGAGTAATAAACCAATGCACTCAAATTATCTTCAACTAACTTTCTTGTGATTCTTCCCATATTGCTTGGGCAACATGTTCACGTCTTATTTGTTGCAGTCTAACTCGACGTCCCAGTCGAGCCGAAATATTTGGACCGTCTTAGCTCTCGGAACGGTGGAGCACGCACACAGTCAATGAAGTAGATCAATTGTACACACGAAGTTTTAATGTGGAAAAACCCCTCAACCGGGTAAAAAACCACGTGACCGGAACTATGCCGGTCAAAATCCACTATTTTCTGGCTGTTACAATGTGTTTGGTGAATCGAGCGCGACGGGCCGCCTCTCGTTACAATTTTGAGGTGAGAGAGCACTTAGCACTCGGCGGACGAGAGACCATCACGCCTGGCGTTTGTTACAAATTGCATTTTGCGACGATGGGCTTCGCTTGGCGTCCCGCTAGAACTGAACACGGAAGCGGAGCACTTGAGTTTGCGGTCTTGGTGGCCTTCTGGAAGTGGGGAGATCGAACTTTGTCAGGTGGCTTGAACGTGGCTCGTACGTGGCTTAGGTATGGCTTGAGTGTGGCTCGAACGCTGCTCGTAGAAGAAATTTGGCAGAGCTTCGACCTGAGGAAGAAGAAGGCTTGGAGGAAAAAGGTGAGAAATGAGGAGGCCTGGGGCTCCTTTTATAGCCTCCAGGTGGTGGTTATGATGATTACACAGCTATCCGCAAACCATAATGTTATGCCCCCACATCCGCTTGGGTTCTCGGGGCATAAATACTCGCGGCGGGTCAAGGAGCGCGCGCAAGACAACGGGGCTGAACCATCCGGTTCAGCCCCCATTCATTAAATCGGCCAGAAGGGGGCTGAACCACTCCGGTTCAGCCCCACTTGGGGGGGGGGGGGGGGGGGGGGCAGCCGGCCCCCTCCTTTCCCCGGGTATTTATAACTCGGGGCTGCTTTGGGAAGAATCATTGAAGATCTCTCAGGTTTTTCTCTTCTCTCTCCCTCAACCCTAACTCTAGTTCTCTCTTTCTCTCTAGATCCTCCATCTCTTCTCATTTTCTCTTGCTAGTTCATATCATTTGGTATCAGAGCATCCTTCCTGCGACCATGGTGACACGTTCGGAGGCGGAGACCGCACGATTGGCTACCCTAGAGGAGAACTACGTGGGGTTGGCGGATTCGGTGACGGCCATGGAAGGCCGCTTGGACACGTCCACAAAAAACATGGAGGAACGCATGGATGAGATCAAGGCGGTGTTGATGCAATCGTTGAAGGGCAAGGCGGTTCAAGGAAGCGATTCTGAAGTCGAAGCACCACAAAATGGCCGATCTACGGGCAACGGAGGAAGCGCTGGGTCGGGACACTTCGGTCCCGACGGAATCGGGACCGATCCAGGCCGCACGGAACTAGCGGGCACCGGATCGGCCCCCGCCTGGATGGGAGCACCGCACGCCTACCACGGCTGGTCAACCGTGGCCGACGGGACCGGCGGAAGCCGGCCAGGGGGCGCCTACGCCGCACGGCCGCCTGCGGCCTGGATCGGCCAGCCAACGCCGATTTCGGGCGTTCCGGCCGGAAACGGGGCAGGCGGCCCGTCCGCTGCCCAGGAAGGGGCTGGGGCCGACCCATGGAGGAACCGGGAGGCACCAGCGGCTCCCTTGCGACCACCGGGGGCTGTTGACGCCAATTTCGGAGGGAGAACGGGCCTTCTACCGACGCCGCAGCACATGGGAGGTCCAATGAGGTTTGGAAACGGCGAGACATGGGCCAAGCAGCCACGCCGTCAGGGATTTCACGGTGGGGGACAACAATGGGGCGGCGGCCAAGGGGGAGCTAATTTCCACGACCCATTCGGCCGACCACAGCATGGACCGGAGTTCAACGGGAGACATGGAGATATGCAACAACGGCCCTACATGCCTCCGAAGAGGACTCGCATGAATTTCCCGAAATTCCGCGGTGGGGATGCCTTGGAGTGGGTGCAAAAGGCGGTGTTATTTTTCACTTACCAGGAGATACCGAAACGATCAGTGGGTGCAGCTGGCTTCTTTCCATCTGGAGGAAGATGCATATCAGTGGGCTCAGTGGTTCATACGGGCCTACGGGTACGCAACATGGGCGAATTTTGTGGAAGGGTTTGTGGCTCGTTTCGGACCGTTGGAGTACGAGGATGTGGAGGCTACGCTACAGAAACTCCGTCAGAAGGGCACAGTGATGGAGTACCGAGCAGATTTCGAGAAGCTCGCAAACCGGGTTAATTGGGAGGAGAAGACGCTCCTCAGTTGTTTCATATCCGGCCTGCGGGACCATTTGAGGGATGAGGTCCACGCGTATATGCCCCGCAGTCTAAGCCATGCTATCAGTCTGGCCCGCATCCAGGAGGAGCGCTTCAACCGCCAAAGAACTCGAGCCCCACCAAGGGCTCCACCCGCCCCTGCAACGGGCCGACGGGAACAGGCACCGGCAGCGCGGCCGACGGTGACACGACTTATGTGGCCTGAGCTGCAGGCCAGGAAGGAGAAAGGATTGTGTTTCAACTGCGATGAGAAATACGCATCGGGGCATCGATGCCAGAAGGTGCAGGTCGTCATGCTGCGGGAGGAGGACGAGGAGGAGGACCACCCGAGCCTCGAGGCAGAGGAGGAGTTGGATCTGGCTGAGTTTGGTGTTTCGATTCAGGCTATGGAGGGGTGTGTGGCACCCACCACCATGCGGATCAAAGGCAGGATTGGCAAGGAACGGGTCACCATTCTCATTGGTAGTGGGAGTACCCACAATTTCATCAACCCTGAGGTGGCACTGAGGGCAGGACACCCCGTTGACAGGAAAGCGTCGTTCCAGGTGATGGTCGCGGATGGCAGCAAACTGCGGTGCGAAGGGGCACTGAAGGGCGTGGAGATACAACTTACAGGTTATGTGTGCCGCACCGACGTCTACCTCCTTCCGATTAAAGGGTCTGATATGGTGCTGGGGGTACAGTGGCTCCGCCAACTGAGGCGGGTGACTACGGACTGGGACCGCATGACACTGGAGTTCACGCAGCAGGGAACGGATTACTGTTTGCAGGGTATCCGATCCTCCCCTCTCAAGGAGATCTCCCTACGGAGCCTGCAGAGGTTGGAGGATCAGGGTAGTATGATGGCCGTGATACTCGGGATGGCGGCGGAGGGGGCCGCCACGCAGAGGGCGCCGGACCCGATACAGTTTCTTTTAGCCCAGTATGAGGACGTCTTTCAAGAGCCGCGCACTCTGCCTCCCTCACGCTTCCGGGATCATCAGATACAGTTAAAGACAGGGACGGACCCTACCAATATACGTCCCTACCGCTACCCGTACGTGCAGAAGGCAGAGATCGAACGTAGCGTCCGGGAGATGCTAGTGACGGGCATTATTCGGCCCAGCACCAGCGCGTTCTCTTCTCCGATCATCTTGGTCAAGAAGAAGGACGGCTCCTGGCGCTTCTGCGTCGATTACAGGGGGTTGAATAGCTCCACCATCAAGGACAAGTTTCCCATTCCTATGATTGAGGAGTTGCTGGATGAGCTGCATGGAGCGAGTTTGTTCACCAAACTGGATCTCCGGTCCGGTTATCATCAAATTCGGATGAAGGAGGAGGATGTCCACAAGACGGCGTTCCGGACCACGACGGTCACTACGAGTTCTTGGTGATGCCGTTTGGGTTGGCCAACGCTCCCTCCACCTTCCAGGCTGTTATGAACGAGATCTTTCGCCCACTTCTTCGCCGGTATGTCCTGGTATTTTTTGATGATATACTAATTTATAGCAGGACTTGGGACGACCATTTGGAGCACGTGCGACATGTCCTTACTATACTGCGGGAAAACCAGTTATTCGCCAAAAAGTCCAAGTGCTCCTTCGGCCAGAGTCAGGTCGAGTACCTGGGGCACCTCGTGTCCGCCCGGGGGGTCCAGGCAGACCCACAAAAGATCGAGAGTATGGTGTCGTGGCCCCAGCCCACGACGGTTCGAGCCTTGCGTGGCTTCCTCGGGCTGACGGGGTACTACCGCCGTTTTGTCAAGGACTACGGCAAGATTGCTCGACCTCTGACACAGTTGCTGCAGAAGGATGCGTTCCAGTGGAGTATTGAGGCGGACGAGGCCTTCAAGGCCTTAAAGCAGGCCATGACCACTACACCGGTGTTGGCGCTACCGGATTTTAGCAAGGAATTTGTGGTGGAGACTGACGCCTCCGGCGTCGGCCTTGGGGCAGTCTTGATGCAGGAGGGCCGCCCGCTCGCTTATTTCAGCAAGGCTTTGGCCCCACGAACGTTGGGGCTTTCCACGTACGAGAAGGAGATGTTGGCTATTATACATGCAGTCGAGATGTGACGACCCTATCTCTTGGGCCAGCACTTCCAGGTCCGCACGGATCACCAGAGTTTGAAGCACTTCCTCGAGCAGCGCTTGGCGTCTCCACTGCAGCAGAAGTGGTTGACCAAGCTGATGGGGTACGATTACGAGATTGTGTACAAGCATGGCAGAGAAAATGTGGTCGCCGACGCTCTCTCCCGCCTCCCTGAGAGCTCTCTCTCTCATGTATCGGGACCAGTGGTTACCACATTGGACGAGATGCAGGCAGCGGTACACCAGGACCCCGAGTTACACACCATTATCGAGACACTACAGCAGGGTCAAGCTACAGAGCCGGGTTACCATCTTCTGGGTCAGCGGCTGTACTTTCAAGGCAGAGTGGTCATTCCATCCGCGTCGCCGTGGCGGACGGCGATGATGCAGGAGTTTCACGCTTCACCCACGGGCGGCCATGCAGGGATTCTACGAACGCTTCAGCGGCTCCGAGCAAATGTATTCTGGAAGGGGATGCGACGCGATGTCCAACAATTTGTGCGGGAGTGTGACATTTGTCAGCGGCAGAAGTATGAGACTACATCACCTGCGGGGCTTCTTACACCGCTCGAGATTCCGCACCAGGTCTGGGACACCGTTTCCATGGATTTCATTGACGGATTGCCCAAGTCCCAAGGCAAATCCGTCATACTGGTGGTGGTAGACAAGCTTTCCAAGTATGGTCATTTCCTTCCGTTGAGCCATCCGTACACGGGGGAGATAGTCGCAGAGTTATTTGCGCGAGAGATTGTGCGCCTCCATGGCCTCCCACGCTCCATCATTTCCGACAGGGACCCGGTCTTTATCAGCAGTTTTTGGCGGGAGCTTTTTCGACTCCAGGGCACGACACTGCGCATGAGTACCGCCCACCATCCCCAGACGGACGGACAGACTGAGGTCCTCAACAGGGGGGTGGAGACCTATTTACGGTGTTTTGTGATGGACGAGCCGCGCACGTGGACGCGTTGGTTGCATTGGGCGGAGTACTGTTACAATACGTCATTCCACATAGCCAGCAAGCTCACCCCCTTCGAGGTGGTCTACGGCCGTCCTCCTCCTACTTTGAGTTCGTATGAACCCTCCAGCACCGCTCTTCCAGCTGTAGAACGGACACTTCAGGACAGAGATCGCACTTTAGTTTCGCTCCGGGACAACCTGCGGGTCGCGCAGGACCGCATGAAAGCACAAGCCGACAAGCACCGGACAGAGCGCGAGTTTGCCGTGGGCGATGAAGTTTTCCTCAAGCTCCAACCTTACCGCCAGCTGTCAGTCTCTCGGCGGACGAATCAGAAACTCGCCCCACGTTACTACGGGCCATTCCGCATTCTTCGTCGCGTGGGCCCCGTGGCCTACACCTTGGATCTCCCCGCGGGGTCTCGCATCCACCCGACATTCCATGTATCTGTTTTGAAGAGAAAGCTTGGGGCTTCCGTTCAGGCCAGCCCTTCACTTCCCGAGGCGACCAGCATGGGTGAGTTGCGTCCGTCACCGGAGGCCATTTTGCTCACCAAATGGAAGAAGTCCGGCACGGAATATCGGCCGGCGGTGCTCGTCAAATGGAAGCAGATGGACACAGTGCATAACTCCTGGGTTGACTTGTTGGACTTCCGCGAGCGGTTTCCGGACTTCCACCTTGAGGACAAGCTGGTGCTTGATGGAGAGGGAATGTTATGCCCCCACATCCGCTTGGGTTCTCGGGGCATAAATACTCGCGGCGGGTCAAGGAGCGCGCGCAAGACAACGGGGCTGAACCATCCGGTTCAGCCCCCATTCATTAAATCGGCCAGAAGGGGGCTGAACCACTCCGGTTCAGCCCCACTTGGGGGGGGGGGGGGGGGGGGGGCAGCCGGCCCCCTCCTTTCCCCGGGTATTTATAACCCGGGGCTGCTTTGGGAAGAATCATTGAAGATCTCTCAGGTTTTTCTCTTCTCTCTCCCTCAACCCTAACCCTAGTTCTCTCTTTCTCTCTAGATCCTCCATCTCTTCTCATTTTCTCTTGCTAGTTCATATCACATAACCACTACTATAAATATTTTACCATAGTTTAGGGGCACATATTAGGATATTAATTCCTCTATCAGGAGACCATTTAAATTAATAATAGAATTTCTCCCATTAACCCGGCGGTTAGTGGGTGGTTACATGCGAATCGGACGACCCAAAACGGCCCGGGATAGTCGGACGACGGGGACGAATTACTACGGGCGGCCTGCGAACTTGCCTCCGCCCTTGACGGAGGCGAGGGAGGTCGCCGGCGGCTGAGGAGGGGTGGCCGGCTTGGCCACCCCTTGGTCGCGAGGTGGCGGCCGAGGAGGGGCGGCCGCTCCCTTGGTCGTATGCCGATGACCGAGGAAGGGCGGGTCGGCGCAGGCCGCCCTTGGCCGCATGCTGGCAGCCGGGAAAGGGGGGCGACCCGCGGCCGCTCCCATGGCCGCACGCCGGCGGGCCGAGGAGGGGAGGTCGTCCTGGGCCGCCCTTGGCCGTGCTCCGACGGCCGAGAAAGGGGGCGGCGGCGGTCGCTCCCTTTGGCCGCACGTCGGCGGCCGAGGAGGGGTGACCGGCCCGGGCCGCCTCTGGGCTGCACTCGGGCGACCGAGAGAGAGGGGCGGTCGGCGGGGCGACACCCACGACTGTTTAACTGTCGCGTGAGATGGGATTGGCGCGCGGGGGATCGGGTGTGGTGATCGTGTGTGCGGTCAAACCCATGGTCTCACTCCTTTTGGGTGGAGATCATAGGGGTGTGGCTATATGCACCCCATCTCTTTTATAAGAGGCATCACATCCCCATCATTTGCCCCCCCCCCCCCCGAGATTTTGTGTTGTTGGAGATTGGTACGAGCGAGAGAACATGGATCTCTTTCTTCTTCATGGCGGTGGTGACGATGAGTGATGGAAGGATGGAGACGGTGGATGGCGGAGCCCTGCAAGCTTAGGTAAAATGTTAGAATATGACGAGTAGTAGAAGGAGAGGTGGTGGGTAGGCCTGTGAGCGGTACGGTTCGGTGCGGTTTGAGCCCAAACCGAAACCGCACCGCAGGGGTGCGGTTTTGACCAACCAAAACCGCACCGCACCGAAACCGTGCGGTGCGGTTTCGATTCGGTGCGGTTTGCGACCAGTTTTTTCGGTGCAGTTTCGGTTTTTTCACTGTTTTCTTATCTCATTCATTTTTAGGCATTTAGTTCATGGCGTCAATGGATGTTGTTAGAGAAGAGCTTCTCCAGGTTCCAGGGAGACAAACAGGATGAAGAAACCCGAGAAGGACACAGAATTGTGGATCGAGCGTCTGAATTCACGGCTAATGAAGGAAAGATGAAAGCTTGAATGGGCAACTTCGTCAGAAGAAAGAACCAGGGGAATCATCACCAATCTCAGCAACGCACTTCAGCAACTTCAGACTGAGGTGGACACGGCGAAGGATGAGAAGGAGAAGGTCGGGACGGAGACGAGTGGTGTTAAAGAAGAGCTCATGAAAATTGAAATGGATGTCAAATCGAAACAAAAGAAGCTGGTGGGCATGATATCTGAGCTTGGGGAGGTTAAGACATAAGAAGTTGTAGCTCCTGTGAAGTTGAAGACCATGATGGAGAAGACAGTGACGAGCAGGGCATGAATTCTCAGAATTCGGCCATGATTTGGGTCTCAAATTGGGAGTACGAATATTTGACCAACACAGGAGAGGCAGCACTTGCAGTGTCCGACAAGAAGATAACAGCCATTAATGGATGGATTGAAGTCGTGAGGAAACAAGAGAAGGAGATGCTGCTGAAGACTGAGCACATTGAGAAGGAAATCAAAGAAATGATAGCTGCAGGGGAGGACAAATCTGTGGTTGTTCAGAAAACAATGGAGGAGGAAGACAATGAGCTTGCGGACATGATCGGTGCTGGAATCTATGTTACTCCTATAAAGCTTAATGGAGAAAAATCTATGTCCGGGAACCGCACTGCACTTATAAATTATAAAAACGGTGTGGTGCGGTTTGCACGGTTTTTACAAACAAAAAACCGCACCGCACCGATAGACATGCGGTTTTCAGATCCCTAAAACTGAACTGCACCACAACCGATCGGTTTTGTTTGGAATGAGGCGCGGTGCGGTTTTGCGGTTTGGTGCGGTTTTTGGTTTTTCTGCACAGGCCTAGCGATGGGGCGTGCTCGACTGATGCTGCCTTATTCGCGTACGACCGCGAACGGGAGCGGTTGTGTCGGTGAAAGGGGTTTTGCGCCGGCGGATATGCCCGAGGAAGCCAGCCGGTGCGCCCGCGTGCGTGGGCGCAAGTGCACTCACAGGTGCGTGCGTGGGCGCGAGTGCGCGCGCGCACCATGCAGTGTGCATGAATGCGCACCTGGGCGCGCGGGTTGATCGCGCGCCCGCCCGCGGGCGCGCCTGATCGCGCGCGGGCGCACGCACGCCTGTCTGTGTGCACGTGCGTGTGCTTACGGTTGTGTGTGTGTGCTCCGAGCTGCGCACCAACCGACTCATGTGTGCGCATGTACAAGATCGCATGTCCAAGATCGCATGTGCGCGCGTGCTTAGGTGTGTCGTACTAGGACATGTATGGTTTGGTTTTTGATGTGTGACGCGCCTTCGTGCGCATGTGGGGGGCGAAAAGTTTTTTATTTTTAGATCGTTTTACCTAAGACCGATCTTGATTTTTATGACAGGGCTCGAAGCGTACTGTGAGACCAATGCGTCTGCGTTCCTCCCTTACCGACGATCAGATCGCGATTTGGAGGAGGAGGTTTGGGTTGCCTGCCGATCTTGAAGTGAAGATTCTGCGTGTTGAGGAGAGGGTTCAAAATCCTCCTTGAGGTTGGTTGACGATCTGTGAGACCACTCTGAGATCGGGCTATCGATTTCCACCATGCGAAAAAGCGATTGAGATTCTGAAATTTTGTGGCGTGTCGATTTCCCAGTTTACTCCTCTGGGAGTAGTGCGCCTGATGGGATTGATTGTCTTCTTCCGTCAACATGGCGGAAAACTCTCTTTGCACTGCTTCAGGGTTTGGTGCGACATTCGTTCTAATGGTGGTGAACGTGTTGAAATCCATAGCAACAAGAGCTGACTTGAATTTGAGACTCGGACGGACCGCCGTCATGGAAATACTCTATTTGACTACGTCAAGAATTCTTGGGGCTTGCCGGAGCTGTGGAATGCATTGCATGATCGTTGTCGCCGCCAAAAGGGGAAAGAGCGGGAGTTTTCCTCAGTGTTAGGATTTTCAGAGCCCCGTGAGTTGGCGAACCGGCTGTTCAACATTTTCTTGTTTGTGGAAGAGAAACGCCTGTTGCGTTGCTGTATTTCTTCAGATTCTGGGCGAATCACCGAGACATCTTCGGATTGCAGTCGGAAGAGGAAGGTCACTGCAGTCTCTCGTGGTGGCAATGGTACGATGCCTTGTTCGGTTTCTCAAGGTAAGACTACTCCTTCTGATGGTCGATGCGGGCCTACTCCCGAGGTACAGGTGCTCGAATGTTCTGCCCCCGGGCTCCTCCTGCGAAAGCGGCTGCTTCGAGGTTGTCTTCTTCTTTGAAGGCGATGAATGAAGTGGTAAGTGAGTTCATTTTTTTCTGGTTCTCCTTCATTGTTGCGTTTGTACTGATCTTTCCTTCATCTTTTTCTTGTAGATCGAGGTTCAGGCTCAGATTGCGGTTATTTGGAATGATCATTATGTGAGCTTGAAGGATGGGTATCTGGCTCTTCAGCAGAAGTTTTGGTCGGCGGCGAGCTCGCTTGCTACTTTGAGAGATGATCATGATCGGGATGTTTCCCGATTTCACCGGATTGGATCGGAGCTGAAGGCGGAATTGGACGAGACTAGAGCGTCTTTGGAGGTGGAGAAATCTCTGGTGGAAAGAACTGCACAAATGTTGAAGCGTGCTCAAGAGGAGACTTCTCATTTAGAGACTGAGCTTCATGTGACGAAGCCCCGGGTGGAGGTGTTATCTTCTGATAGCCGTGTGTCAGAGTTGAAGGTTGTCGGACTTGCGGAGTACATGGAGTCTTTGGATTATATGCGGGATTGTTGTCTGATTGGCGAGGAGTTTCGTGATGAGATCTGGAGCAAGTAGGTGGAGCCTCAGACGGAGGACGTTCGGGAACTGATGCTTAGTGTTGAAACCAAGAACTTGGTCTCTGTGGAGTTCGGGGTCCCTAGAAAGGGGTGACCTCACACCTACTACACTCAAGAGAACGTCACGGACCAAAGGATCAAGAAGCTAGGAATAGACCCTCGGCTCTAGCGCGGAGGTCTCACCTCACACCCGGAAGGCTACCTGAGCACTTCCCCTCCCTAGCCAATGCTCGAGCTAGGGTGCCTTGGAGGAGCTCTCTCTACTCTACCAAGAAGAAGCCAAGGGAGGAGCAAGCAAGAAGAAGGAGAAGAAGATCCAGTCCCTCTCCAAGGCACCCAAGGGGGTCTATTTATAGTTTTCCAAAACCCCTTGGACCAAAATGACCGAGATACCCTCACGCCCGAAAAGCCTTGGGCCAATAGAAAACAGCCACGCCGGGGGGTAAAGGGGGAATTCCCCCCCCCCCCCCCCGAGGGCACGAAGGTAAAACTGCAGGGGGGCAAGGGCGAGACCGCGGCCTCCGACCGGTCTCGCCCCGCCAGGCCGCCAAGCAAGAAGAGGCGGGGGCGAGACCCTGGCCCCCGGCCGGTCTCGCCCCGCTAGGCCGCCGAGCAAGAAGAGGCGGGGGCGAGACCCTGGCCCCCGGCCGGTCTCGCCCCGCTAGGCCGCCGAGCAAGAAGAGGCGGGGGCGAGACCCTGGCCCCCGGCCGGTCTCGCCCCGCTAGGCCGCCGAGCAAGAAGAGGCGGGGGCGAGACCCTGGCCCCCGGCCGGTCTCGCCCCGCTAGGCCGCCAAGCAAGAAGAGGCGGGGGCGAGACCCTGGCCCCCGGCCGGTCTCGCCCCGCTAGGCCGCCGAGCAAGAAGAGGCGGGGGCGAGACCCTGGCCCCCGGCCGGTCTCGCCCCGCTAGGCCGCCAAGCAAGAAGAGGCGGGGGCGAGACCCTGGCCCCCGGCCGGTCTCGCCCCGCTAGGCCGCCGAGCAAGAAGAGGCGGGGGCGAGACCCTGGCCCCCGGCCGGTCTCGCCCCGCTAGGCCGCCAAGAGCGAAATACTTAAAAAAGCTTAAAAACTAAGCACGCCTCACATAGGGTCCACTCTTCGCGAGCTGGGGCGGCCTGCGACCTGGCGGCCTGAGGCGGCTTGCGGCCTGGGCGGCTTGCGGCCTGGCGGCCTGAGGCGGCTTGGGGCCTGGCAGCCTGGGCGGCTTACGGCCTGGCGGCCCGAGGCGGCTTGCGTCCTGGCGGCCTGGGCGGCTTGCGGCGGCTTGCGGCGGCTTGCCAAGAGCGCCTTGGGGGGAGAAATATTTTCTCCCCCTACTAGTATGTTTACATGTTCACCAAAAATTGGCCCCTAGGAGTGCAAAACTCCCAAAAAGCTTAAAAACTTGCTTACCTTGTTTCGGGGCCCAATCTTCGCGAATACGGGGTTGTACACAATCCCCGCTCTTTTCGAGGTTGGCACAAGCTCGGAAAGAAACATCCAACCCAACGTATTCGCGGAGTGTAACTTCCCCTCGGGGTCAACCTGCCATGCCAGCTAATGGGAGCCTGGGTGGCGAGACGGCCTCGGGGTGCAAACATTTAGTCTCCATGAGAGGTACCACCGGCCCTGTCAGCTAGTGGGAGCCTGGCAGCGGGACCATCTCGGAGCAAAGGGACTTACTCTCCACGAGAGGTACCACTGACCCTGCCAGCTAGTGGGAGCCTGGCAGCGGGACCACCTCGGAGAAAGGGACTTGGGCTACCACGAGAGATCAACCTACCCAGCCAGCTAGTGGGAGCCTGGCGGCGGAATCATCATCAGAGCTAAGGACTTGGGCTACCACGAGAGATCAACCTGCCCAGCCAGCTAGTGGGAGCCTGACGGCGGAATCATCATCGGAGCTAAGGACTTGGGCTACCACGAGAGATCAACCTACCCAGCCAGCTAGTGTGAGCCTGGCGGCGGAATCATCATCGGAGCTAAGGACTTGGGCTACCACGAGAGATCAACCTGCCCTGCCAGCTAGTGAGAGCCTGACAGCGGAATCCATCTCGGAGCTAAGGGACTTAGCCTCCGCGAGAGATCAACCTGCCCTGCCAGCTAGTGAGAGACTGGCAGCGGAATCCATCTCGGAGCTAAGGGACTTAGCCTCCACGAGAGATCAACCTGCCCTGCCAGCTAGTGAGAGACTGGCAGCGGAATCCATCTCGGAGCTAAGGGACTTAGCCTCCACGAGAGATCAACCTGCCCTGCCAGCTAGTGAGAGCCTGGCAGCGGAATCCATCTCGGAGCTAAGGGACTTAGCCTCCACGAGAGATCAACCTGCCCTGCCAGCTAGTGAGAGCCTGGCAGCGGAATCCATCTCGGAGCTAAGGGACTTAGCCTCCACGAGAGATCAACCTGCCCTGCCAGCTAGTGAGAGCCTGGCAGCGAGATCCATCTCGGAGCTAAGGGACTTAGCCTCCACGAGAGATCAACCTGCCCTGCCAGCTAGTGAGAGCCTGACAGCGGGATCCATCTCGGAGCTAAGGGACTTAGCCTCCACGAGAGATCAACCTGCCCTGCCAGCTAGTGAGAGCCTGGCAGCGGAATCCATCTCGGAGCTAAGGGGCTTAGCCTCCACGAGAGATCAACCTGCCCTGCCAGCTAGTGAGAGCCTGGCAGCGGAATCCATCTCGGAACTAAGGGACTTAGCCTCCACGAGAGATCAACCTGCCCTGCCAGCTAGTGAGAGCCTGACAACGGAATCCATCTCGGAGCTAAGGGACTTAGCCTCCACGAGAGATCAACCTGCCCTGCCAGCTAGTGAGAGCCTGGCAGCGGAATCCATCTCGGAGCTAAGGGACTTAGCCTCCACGAGAGATCAACCTGCCCTGCCAGCTAGTGAGAGCCTGACAGCGGAATCCATCTCGGAGCTAAGGGACTTAGCCTCCACGAGAGATCAACCTGCCCTGCCAGCTAGTGAGAGCCTGGCAGCGGAATCCATCTCGGAGCTAAGGGACTTAGCCTCCACGAGAGATCAACCTGCCCTGCCAGCTAGTGAGAGCCTGGCAGCGGAATCCATCTCGGAGCTAAGGGACTTAGCCTCCACGAGAGATCAACCTGCCCTGCCAGCTATTGAGATCCTGTCAGCGGAATCCATCTCGGAGCTAAGGGACTTAGCCTCCACGAGAGATCAACCTGCCCTGCCAGCTAGTGAGAGCCTGGCAGCGGAATCCATCTCGGAGCTAAGGGACTTAGCCTCCACGAGAGATCAACCTGCCCTGCCAGCTAGTGAGAGCCTGGCAGCGGAATCCATCTCGGAGCTAAGGGACTTTCCATGGACCACAAATATTTTTCGGTGGTTTTTACCATTAATCATAGCCAATACAACGCAAGCTAAGTTCATTACAAAAAAGATGATTCACTTCTCTCTTACCTCCCTCTTCCCCCGTGAATCATCCGATCCTTCCCCGGGTGCCCACATCAACCCTGTCCTCACATCTCTCCTCTGCTGCCTCGGGTCGGACTTCTTCAATCCGCACCGGGTCTTGCGCTTGTTGAGGCTGATGAGGTTGCGGTGCTGGAGCTCTTGTCCTTCTCAACTCCAGAAATTCGGGGCAAGTAGATGTCGCGTGGCCTTCCTCCTGGTGGAACTCACAGTAGGGTAACTCTACTCTGACTCTTTTCCTTCCCGTGCGATTCCTCCTCTCCCTTCGACTAATTTCCATCGCTTGCTGTGGTGGGGGAAGGAGTTGCCTAGGGGCTTGCCTCTGGAAGTTGAACCTTCCTTGTCCCCCATGAAAGTTTCCCCCATCATGGGCGTAACCTCTTCCCGGGCCCTGAGTGGGTCCTCCCTGCTGCCTCCAACCTGGCTCTGGACCCTCCTGAGCTCTCCGCTCCTCTCTCCTTCTTCCCTCCTGGGGCCTCGAGCCACCTTGCTCCTTTTCCTCTGTCTCTGTCAGCTTTGCCAATTTCTTGACAAACGCCGGGTTGGCCGCTTCCATGGCTATCTCCTCTGCCGCCCTTTCCATCAGCTCCGCGAAGGAAAGGGGGGCCTTCCGGGTCAAGCTCATCTTGAAGAAGCCCTCCTTCAGCCCAACAGTGAAGGCCATCTGGAGAGCATACCCTGGCATCTCCTGGACCTCCAGGATCTCCTCTTGGAATCTGTCAACGTAGCGCGCCAGCGACTCCTCGGCCCCCTGCCTTATTAGGAAGATGGACTCGGGGCTCCTCTTCCGCTTCTTGGAGGTGGAGAAGCGAAGCTGGAAGCTCCGGCTCAAGTCCTCGAACCCATAGATCGACCTTGGAGGGAGTTGGTGGAACCAGTCCCTTGCCTTCTCCTTCAACGTGATCGCAAAGAGGCGACACTTGAAGGCGTCCGTCATCGGCCTGATGGAGACGGCATCCTCGAACCACTGCAGATGCTGAACAGGGTCGTCCTTCCCGGAATAGTAAGCCATGTCTGGCTCTCTGAACCCCTCGGGAACGGGAGCTGAGATGATCAGCTCGCTGAAGGGTGACCCCCTAAGGGGTGGTCTCGCCACTTCTACTCGCGCGGCCTGCTCCCCTGGGAGGTTGGCACTCGCCGGGCTAGAGAACAACTCTCGGCCGGTGAGGTCTCGCTCGACCCCATCGCCCATCCTCTCCTTCCCGGGCCTTCTTCCTGGGACACTTCCTTCTCCCCCCGCTGGGGTCATCTCGCCTAAACCCCTGGGAGTCGACTCGTCGAGGGGGGGAGCTAGCTCCTGGGGGGTCGGGGTGGAGCTTCCACCCTGAGGAGCAATGCTTCGCAACATCTCCATGATGCCTTGTATCGAGGCCATGAACTCTTGCCTCCCCACAAAGGGTCCTGGGGTGGGGAGCTCGCCGAGATCATCACTACCTCCTTGACCTCCCGTCATGACACTCTCCTGAGATCTTCTGTGCTGGTCACTCTCCACGCTCACCGCACCAAAATGTTGAAACCAGAAACCTGGTCTCTGTGGAGTTCGGGGTCCCTTGAAAGGGGTGACCTCACACCTACTACACTCAAGAGAACGTCATGGACCAAAGGATCAAGAAGCTAGGAATAGACCCTCGGCTCTAGCGCGGAGGTCCCACCTCACACCCGGAAGGCTACCTGAGCACTTCCCCTCCCTAGCCAATGCTCGAGCTAGGGTGCCTTGGAGGAGCTCTCTCTACTCTACCAAGAAGAAGCCAAGGGAGGAGCAAGCAAGAAGAAGGAGAAGAAGATCCAGTCCCTCTCCAAGGCACCCAAGGGGGTCTATTTCTAGTTTTCCAAAACCCCTTGGACCAAAATGACCGAGATACCCTCACGCCCGAAAAGCCTTGGGCCAATAGAAAACAGCCACGCCGGGGGGTAAAGGGGGAATTCCCCCCCCCCCCCCCCGAGGGCAAGAAGGTAAAACTGCAGGGGGGCAAGGGCGAGACCGCGGCCTCCGACCGGTCTCGCCCTGCCAGGCCGCCAAGCAAGAAGAGGCGGGGGCGAGACCCTGGCCCCCGGCCGGTCTCGCCCCGCTAGGCCGCCGAGCAAGAAGAGGCGGGGGCGAGACCCTGGCCCCCGGCCGGTCTCGCCCCGCTAGGCCGCCGAGCAAGAAGAGGCGGGGGCGAGACCCTGGCCCCCGGCCGGTCTCGCCCCGCTAGGCCGCCGAGCAAGAAGACGCGGGGGCGAGACCCTGGCCCCCGGCCGGTCTCGCCCCGCTAGGCCGCCAAGCAAGAAGAGGCGGGGGCGAGACCCTGGCCCCCGGCCGGTCTCGCCCCGCTAGGCCGCCGAGCAAGAAGAGGCGGGGGCGAGACCCGGGCCCCCGGCCGGTCTCGCCCCGCTAGGCCGCCAAGCAAGAAGAGGCGGGGGCGAGACCCTGGCCCCCGGCCGGTCTCGCCCCGCTAGGCCGCCAAGAGCGAAATACTTAAAAAAGCTTAAAAACTAAGCACGCCTCACATAGGGTCCACTCTTCGCGAGCTGGGGCGGCCTGCGACCTGGCGGCCTGAGGCGGCTTGCGGCCTGGCGGCCTGGGCGGCTTGCGGCATGGCGGCCTGAGGCGGCTTGCGGCCTGGCGGCCTGGGCGGCTTGCGGCATGGCGGCCTGAGGCGGCTTGGGGCCTGGCGGCTTGGGGCCTGGCGGCCTGGGCGGCTTGCGGCCTTGGGGGGAGAAATATTTTCTCCCCCTACTAGTATGTTTACATGTTCACCAAAAATTGGCCCCTAGGAGTGCAAAACTCTCAAAAAGCTTAAAAACTTGCTTACCTTGTTTCGGGGCCCAATCTTCGCGAATACGGGGTTGTACACTTAGGCGTGGAGTTTTGGAGGCCTTTCGTCTTGTTGGCAGGAGCTTGGGATGCGACATATCCGGCTTTAGTTTTGATGATATCTCTGACAACGAGAGTTCTGATGTTGACGCGGCTGATATGTAACGGCGTTATATTCTTGTATTAGCGTGTTTTCTTTGGTTGTGTCTGTTGTATGTTCGTCTTTTGCTTTTTGTTATGTCTGGTGCATACTTGTTATCACCCTTTGATGATTTTTTGTAGCGCATTTGCGACTTTACTTGATATGATAGCATTGTCCTTGATCTTTTATCTTTTGTGGTCCGAGTCCTGGTGGCTGCTCAAGAGAGCATTGTTGGTGAATGTAAATATCTGATCTGGGTATTACAAGAAGCGCGCTGCCCGGAGGCAGATGTGGTAACGAGTGCGCTGTCAGGAGGCAGTTGATGTGAGAAGCGCGCTGTACGGAGGCAGTTGCTGTGAGGAGCGCATTATCCGGAGGCAGTTGCTGTGAGAAGCGCGCTGCCCGGAGGCAGTTGTTGTGAAGAGCGCGCAGCCCGGAGGCAGATGCTGTGAGCAGCGCGCTGCTCGGAGGCAGTTGCTGTGAGGAGTGTGCTGTCCGAAGGCAGTTACTGTAAATATAAATGGACGCCTTTGCACTGGGGCGAAGTGAGTATACATTTCAAACCGCACGGATGATGCTCGCCTTCTATAGGCCTGAAATGAGAACTTTAAAAGTTATTAGAGTTACAGTCGTGAAACTGTTCTTGTTGAAATTTACATGAAGAATTTATAGGAAAGTAAAATTGATAAACACTACAATGGGCAGAACCCCGTTGATAGCTACGAAGCCCTCTCTTGGGTTGGTCGACTTAAGTGTTGCCCCCCAGTCCGTTCTAGCAAGCAGTTGGTCGATTTCCTGTCAGCGAACTTGGTGCTTCGCCCAGTAAGAATTTCCCCAGGAGGCCTTGTTCGACGAGATACTTGATTTCCTCCTTAAGCTTTGAGCAATCTTCTGTGTCATGTCCTCGTCCCCGGTGGAACTCGCAGTACTTTGTCTGGTCTCCCGTATTTTTAGAGAGGGTTCTGGGCTTACGGAGCACCTCATTGCCTTGGATTGCATAAAATATACATTTGTCCTGAAGGTATTGAGGGGTGTGTATTTCAGGTGATGTCGAGGTCGTGGGTTGCCGCGACATTCACTGTTCTTCCCCAGGTCTGATGAAGCTTCTTGCTCCCTTCTCCTTTTTATGCCTCTATCGAATTGTTTTGATGTGTCTCAATTGCTTCATCGGTTGCAATCTGGGCTTCGACTCGTCATACTAGATCATGATAACTTGATATTGTTTCTTTCATTAATGCTGAATAGAAGTTGTCAGGGCGGAGTCCTTCTAAGAGGAAGCCTCTTAAGAGCTCGGGGTTGACACCCCGGATCAGTCGTGCCTCTGCAGTGAAACGACGAAAATAATCTCTGAGGGTTTCCCCCTCACTTTGGCGGATCCCAGACAAGTAGGAGGGATCATTGACTATCCTTGATTTCACCTTCCTTCAAGGAAAGGAACCAGGTGTAAGCTTTCCCTTTTAGGGTCGCCGGGAAAACTTGGCACAACAGTTGATTTGAGGCATTGCAAAGTTGCATCATGATTATGAAATGTCTGATATGCTCTGATCGGTCACTTGTATCATCGTACGTCTCGGTCTTTGGGAGCTTGAAACCATAGGAGATTGGATGTGTCAGGACCTCAGGGGCAACTGGCGAGCAATGATGGAGGGGCGGCTGGCCGAAGCGGCACTTCGCTTGGCTCGCTCACGCTCTTCTGTGATTAAGCCGAGAACTTCTTCACGCGTGAGCCTTTCATCGAGGTCCGCTACTTCAGGGCAGTTGCATTGATTTTGAGATTCAGGTTCTCTGGCAGGACGGGCTTCGTGGCCTTGAATATCCACGCGGGGGGGGGGGGGGGGGGGGGGGGGGGGGGGTCTACTTCAAGAATGTTGACAAGAAAGTGAGGGGGAACTGGACTGACGTGCCCCCCAAGGGTGATCTCTTCTGCGGTGCGGGTAACTTCTCCCGCCATAGTCTCTAGTCACGAGCACCGTTGCGTTAAGGGTACTGTCTTCTGAGGATGTTGGGAACTCGTTTCCCACAGACGGCGTCAAACTGTTGCGGTCTAACTCGACGTCCCGATCGGTCTGGAATACTTTGACCGCCTTAACTCTCGGAACGGTCGAGCGCGCACACAGTCAATGAAGTAGATCGATCGTACACACTAAGTTTTAATGCGTAAAAACCCTTCAACCGGGTAAAAAACCACATGATCGGAACTGTGCCGGTCAAAGTCCATTATTTCCTGGCTGTTACAATGTGTTTGGTGAATCGAGGGTGACAGACCGCCTCTCGTTACAATTTTGAGGTGAGAGAGCACTTAGCACTCGGCGGACGACAGGCTGTCACGTCTGGCGTTTGTTACAAATTGCACTTTACGACGATGGCTTCGCTTGGCATTGCGCTGGAACTGAACACGGAAGCGGAGCACTTGAGTTTGCGATCTCGATGGCCTTCTGGAAGCGGGGAGATCGGACTTTGTCGGGTGGCTTGAACGTGGTTCGAGTGTGGCTTGAGTGCGGTTCGAGTGTAGCTTGAGTGCGGCTCGAACGCTGCTCGTAGGAGAAATTTGACAGAGCTTCGAACTGAGGAAGAAGAAGATTTGGAGGAAAAAGGTGAGAAATGAAAAGGCCTGAAGCTCCTTTTATAGCCTCCAGGTGGTGGTTATGGTGGTTACGCGGCTATCCGCACACCATAACCACTATTATAAATATTTTTACCATAGTTTATGGGCACATATTAGAATATTAATTCTGCTATCGGGAGACCATTTAAATTAATAGAATTTCCCTCATTAACTCGGAGATTAGTGCGTGGTTACATGTGAATCGAGCGACCCAAAACGGCCCGGGATAATCGGACGACGGGGACGAATTATTACGGGCGGCCGGCGAACTTGCCGCCGCCCTTGATGGCGGCGAGCGAGGTCGTCGGCGGCGGAGGAGGGGTGTCTGGCTCGGCTACCCATTGGCCGCAAGTAGGCGGCCGAGGAGGGGCGGTCGGCTCGGTCGACCTCTCGGCCGCTTGCCGGCGGCCAAGAATGGGGACGGCGGGCGGCCGCTCACTTGGCCTTATGCCGGTGGCCGAGGAAGGGCGGTCGGCGCAGGCCGCCTTTTGGCTGCATGCTGGCAGCCGGCGGTCACTCCCTTGGCCGCACGTCGGCGGCCGAGGAGGGGCGGCCGGCCCGGGCCGCCTCTTGGACGCACTCTGGCGGCCGAGAGAGAGGGGCGGTCGGCGGGGGGACACCCGCGGCGGTTTAACTACCGTGTGAGATGAGATTGGGGCGCGGGGGATCGGGCGTGGTGATCGTGTGTGCGGTCAAACCCATTATCTCACTCTTTTTGGGTGGAAATCATGGAGAGTGTGGCTATATGCACCCCATCTCTTTTATAAGAGGGATCACATCCCCATCAGTATTTAAGGAACTTTATGTTCTTTCAGCAATGACATAGATCTATCATCAAGGTTTCTTACATGATATAGATGAAGTCATCAAAAGGAAAGTTCATGCCAAGGAAGCAAGTTTACCAAAAATATAGATGAAGTCATCAAAAATACATCTGAGCATCTTCGGATCAAGTTTGCCAACACTCGGCCTGTTGTCCTTCACGAAACACACAACCGAATACTTTTAATGAAAGCATCCCCTCATTATGTCCCTGCAACTTCTGACACGGGGATTTCTGCCCTAGAATCTGTGATGACATTATGTTGATCAATTGTGATGCAGTTAACACTGTATACGCACACAAACTCTAGGGTACCTTCATATTGAGCATCATACTCCTTGTCAACTCCAAAAGATGTCTGTTTTTTCATTCCATCGCGTCATTATGTGCAGGTGTGTATGCACATGTGGTCTGATGTAATATTCCATGGGTAGATAGGTACTCTATCAATGCCCTATTAGTGTACTATGTTCCATTATCCGACCTTAGCACTTTTATCACTGCGGCGTACTATGTTTGTACGTGCTTATGGAAGTCGCGGAAGCAGTTAAAGACATCACTCTTAGTTCTCATCAAATATAACCAAGTGACACGGGAAGCACAATCAATAAATGTCACAAAATATCTATAACATTACAAAAACTAACGGTACAAGGTCCACATGCATCAGAGTGAATAACATCAAAAGCAGAAGAGCTCATCCGACCAGTGCTCATATGAGAGCTTCTAGTAAGTTTACCCAAATCACAAGCATCATATACCAGTTTATGTTTATTGGCCTTTTCAAACAGCAAAGGAAATAATCTAGCTAAGGTACCAAAACCCGAGTGTCCCAAACGCTGGTAATGGAGTAGAAGTATATCTTCTATGCTCATCTTTTGTCCTTCTTTTGTCTTCTCTGTCACAGATATAAGAGTTGCATTCAATCCTTCCCGATCCAAATATCATAGTCTGTCATGTCAAGTCCCAGTCCAAAGTATCTGTCTCGTCTCTTTCTCCTGGAATGTCACCTTGGGAATATCAAAAGAGACAATGCATTTTAGCTGAAGAATAATGGAACTGATGGATATAAGGCTAACTGAAAAGTAAGAAGACCATGCGAGACATTTGATAGTTTTACCGAACCTATGCAATTGATCGTGCCCTTACTGACCATTGGCTGGAAAATCTCATCCGCCGTCTGGATGTTATCTGCAATAGTTAGACAAGTGTATGCGGAGAACTCGTCCACATCCCCTGTTACGTGTCGTAATGCACCGGAATCAACAATCCAATCGGATGTCCTAGAGGGGCGAGCATACATAGCTGAGTTTGATGCTCCCACAGTTCTGTTCCTGCTGCATTCACCTGCTTGCTTATTCTTAAGGCTCTCCATCATGCGCAGTAAGGTTTGTTCCTCCTTGATGTAAAAAACACATACCTCCTCAGTACATCCGTCAATGCCAAAATTGGCACGATAACCACCTCGGCCTCCATGACCCCTGCCACATCCATGATCGTGACCACGCCCACGACCACCACCCAAATCCCCCGCCTTGGATGGTTTGGGGCAAGCATACCATAGATGACCCGTCTCCCCACAGTTGTAACACTGTCGAGTTTCCTCTCGTGGTCTTGGAACACCCGAACCAGTAGCCGCTAGTGCTAACTTGACTGCAACGGACCCTCCGGTCCCTGCCTAAAGTTTGATGCGGGTCCCCTCCTGAATCATGGCTGAGATGGCTTCGATAAGTGTAGGAATCTTCGTACCATACAGAAGTAGGGCTCTCCTCTGATCAAATATTTTATTTAACCCCTTCAGAAACTTTATAGTCCTCTCCTCCACGATGATTTTGGAGGCTCTACACTATGGGTCGCTGTAACTCACCCCACAAGAAGCATGGTCAAACGCTCTAACTCGGAGGCATATTACTGCACAGTCTTCTCGTCTTGAACTGTGTCATCAATTTCTCCCTTCAGCTGGAAGACCCGGAGGGTGTTCCCTACTCCATCATAAGTACTTTTCAGCTTTTCTAAAAACTCCATGTCTGTCTCAAGCCATCTACCGTGGCAGCAATGGATGAGACTAGCGAGTTGAGAAGCCACATGAATACTGTCATGTGGGTTGACTCCCAGTCATCTCCAACAACTGGGTTCTCTGGCTACTTCAACTCCACTGTCAACAAACCCCCAACCTTTTGTGTTGCAAGGGTTTTCTTCACGCGGCATGACCATCACAGATAAGTGGTCGGCCCATCAAGCTTCAAATCAACCTGCAGAAGGTCCAACTTCACTGGTCGAGGCAAGGAACCCAATAGTTTCAACAACGTGGCCAACTCTGCGAGATCCAACTTCTTGAGAATATCCTCCATTAGAAGCTACAACGGAAGATAATCGAAATCTTGAGAAGTGACGAAGAAGAACACGAGCAATTGTTCTCTTTGCCAAAAAATGTCTGTTATAAGCCCTCGTACAAGACTAAAAATTCACGATGACGACCTGAAATCAGCCTCCTGCCCTCGACTCACCACAGCAGCCGAGACCAGCAGAGGCATGACTGAAACCTCCGAGATCGGGTTGTGATTCTCCCGTGCTTCACCTCTGACTCGCACAGACAAGGCGTTAGAACGGCAAACGAGTGGAAACTCTTCGGGAATCTCACCACTTGCTCTCTCTGAGATGAGCAACTTTCGATTGGGATTACTCCTTCCGTCGATCGATGGTGAGCTCCTCCTTCCCAGCGTCGTTCCCGACACCGCTAGCCTTGGATCCCCGATCTCCCTCGCGGAGGTATGGAATGCCTTTGCCGCTTGCTTTGTCTCTTCTTCCTGTCGATCGCTGCCAAGCGCCTTCAAGCGAACGCAGACGGCTTCCCAGCGGCGAGCGGCAAACGAGCGGAATCGTAACCTGGCTCTGATACCATGTGAAAAAGAATTTTTAGGGCATTTCATTTCTCTCTTCTATATATGTATGTACAATCTTGTTAATAACACACCAATAAATAAACACCAACAGGTTTTATTGCGGCAACCAACTTACGAACAATGGAAGCATAGCAAGAAGGGGCATGAACAGGTGATAAAAGTATGGGATGCGGTCTCCTACTCCATTAATTGGTGAACTGTAACCACATGCAAAGGTGGCGGACAAATCTTGCGAACAAAATCTTTGGGCAAACTCAAGTGACAACCTCTCCTTGGCAGATTAAAGTTATGGACAGCAGCTCTGGCGACTTCTGCAGTTAATGGTGTCTAGGTGTAGAGTTGTAATACTCAAGCGTGGGTAGGTGGTAGTGTACATGTGTTGAGTTGAAACTTCTGAAGTCAAGTTTTGTAACTTGTTTGTAACCCCTTGTTGATATAATAGAGAAGTTGTTTGCTCCTTTTCTTGTGTTGTGCCCACTTTGTTAACGCTTCCAGCAAGTTCCTTGCAATGGGTATGTCATTTTTGTTGATCAAATATGAACTCACGAATCAAAACAACAAACCTAGAGTTGGACAATACAACCAAAGCATCCAACTGCCAACATAAAACCAATTGTTGTAGATGGAGGGGCCAATATCTAAATTAAGTACACAAGGCTTTCCCAATATGGGATTGTTCTCAACATGAACACACATGTGTAGGGTCTTTGATTTATAGCATGTGGACTACTTTCTTTAATTGAGTGATGTGTGTGGGAGTAGGCTCAACAACCTCAAGAATGAAAATAAGTGCACAAGATTATATTAGTTTGCCAATGGTGTACTATTCTCAACACAAGATAAACATCTTCCTGTATTTCTTCAACTCGATAAGAAAAATAATAAGAATAGCAATTTTAATCACCGAGAAGATGCATGGTAAACATATGATAATTCTCACCATGAAGAACATCATGAAGAGATCCCATTGTTGCGAACTCATATGCAAGGACACGAAGACTGCCATCAATATAATAGCCAAGCAACTCAACAACATTTTCATTCTTTAATCTTGATACCATTGATACCTGAAGAACCGTTATGTGAGAGAACCATAAATAAAAATAAGAAATTATCCATCAGATATTTGAAGAAGTCACCTGTGAAAGGAACTCTTGGTCTGGCTGTTTACTGGCATCTAATTTCTTTAAAGCTGCAGCCCTGCCATTCTTTAGGATACCATAATACACTCTACCATAAGAGCCCTCTCCAATCAAGGCATTGTTCCCAAAATTATCAGTTATATTTTTTATTTCTTCTACAGGGATAACAGGGACCTCAATAGGTTGCAATTTCACATTTTGAACACCCTTTGGCGTATGATCAGATGTGCGGTAAGATACATCATTGCCTGTTTGATAAGTGCGCAGTATATGTATCTATAAAGGAATTCGATACAAAAAGATAGAAAACAAAAGTACAAGTTTATCTGCTAGTAGTGAAATTTTATGAAATTTCAAGGGTAACATGATATTTCAATGCATAGGTTATTAATAATTTAGTACTGTATTGTTTTAGATTTTTTCCCAGAAAAAACTATCGGATCACTTGATTTTGAGAAACTTATTATATAGTAAAAAAAAAAATTGGTAGATTGTTCCTCCTCCTAGCTCTCAAAATCAGGATTACTAGAAATCTAATTATGCAAATAGGTGAAATTATAAGAGAGTTTTGTATAGTCTGTAATTCGTCGAGATCAGAAATTTCTAAGGAGACGGTTATTCACAAACCTCGTCAGGAGAGTACTTGCTGGCCCAAGAAGAGTACTCTGCGACCTCAACTCGTCCGCCTCAAGGAGAGTACTCAGCGGACTCAAGAAGAGTACTCGGCGACTTCAGAAGAGCATCCCCACCTCATCTGGGTCTACGAATAACATTTCACTTAAGGCGGAGAGGGCTCTGCGCAGACCATTTGGGTCTGTGAATAGCATTTTGGTTAAGGAAAAGTAAGTTATTCGTAGACCATCCCCCCTAGATTTGTCTATAAATAGAATCCCGAGACACAAGTTCAAGGGGCCTCTCTTGACCCCCCTTTGGGTGTGAGTACAGTACTCATCTCTCTTGTACCGAGCTCAGCAATGGCTTTAAGATGGGAAGTTCCTATAGATTTTCGGTTGAGTGGGGGGGGGGGGGTCTCGCGGCAACACGTGAGTCTTATTTGTAGGTAATCCTGAGTACTTTTCTTGTGTTCTCTAGCCTCTTCTCGTCGTGTCTCATCTGAATCGACCGCTAGACCAATAATCTTTGGTCACCCCCAAGCCCAAGCAACATGAACCAACTTTTATGGTTCCAACATGTTTGTTTAAAGAGGTTCATAGTTTAAAAGTTTTTGTATTTCTATGAACTACAACAAAGAGATGTTAGACTTGATATGCACCAGATGTGCACCATGAATGTAGATATGCACCAGATGAATTCTGAATTTTCTTTTTTAAACTTAATGTGATAAAAAGAAAAGTAAATATACCTGTTGCTTGACTTGCAGGAAACGGACCCCCTTTAACGGGTGCAACATGAACTTCTTCTTCCCCGCAACAAGCAAAGCACGACATGGGGTTCTTTATTTTAATGTTATTCTTCCAAAGAGAAGTACCTTTACCTTCAAACAAAAAAAGATAGATTCAATAAAATCACACAAACAACTTCAAGCAATATTGCTAATGGATTCATGGTAAGCAATGCGAACTCAAATTTTCATTTAAGATTTGGAAGAGACATTTTACTTTACTACCCGGATTTCCTTGAAGAAAATTATAAAAATCGGAACAGGAATAAAAAATCATGCCACTCAGCATGGGCGGATCCATAGGGGGGCCAAAGGAACACTGGCAGCCTCATTCTGTTTCAATTTATTATCAACAGGCCAAAATTTTGCTATTGGCAAATCAAATTTGGCTATTCGCAAATAAAACTCAGCTATGTGCACCCCCAAAATTAATTTAGAACATTTTATATATTATTGTATATACAAAAATGTGCACCCCAATTTCTAATTTCCTGGAACCGCCGTTGCCACTCATAGATGTTAGGGATGACAAACTATGTCGATAATCCCTAAACTAGAAAGTGGCTAGCAGAAAAGTATGCAAGGATGTGCGACCATCTGATGATTGTGTCTTATCACCCACGAAAATGAAACATAATACAAAATTCTGAAATCATAACTGGATCGACACAATCAAAACAATTCCCTAGCAATACAGATAACAGAATAAAAAAGGAAAACTGCAATCTACAAGCTTGTTTAAGAGAAACAACTCCACATCAAATCTGAAGGAGATCCTAGACAAAAGAGATGAGATAGTTGAACATGATGTATATATGCAGATATACTAAAGGAAAAAAAAAGTAAGAAAGGGCCGTCCTCTGACCCATGGATCAAGCAGATAGCAACAATTTTAGCAGAAATCAACTATTTATTTCAGCAGATACCACAAAAATAGAAATCTTAGGGTCACATCTCCTATATGATTTATATGTTTATACAGCAGGGGCTGCCATTTTCAGCTAAACCTATTATGAAAGTATCAACATAGAAAATGGTTTTGTTAGAGTTAACCAGCTTCATAAAAATGGTTTGAGCTTAATAAGAGATTATAGTTCATCGGATTTGATGGAAAATAGTTACTAATCCAAATGAATCAAACAGAGACTGGAATGACCTTTCCCTCGTGATTAATAGAAGAGGATTACACCGGAGAAGGCGGCGTAAGAATCGGAGATGAAGATCTCCTTATGTATTACGGCGGCCGGTTCTACCCACTTTTTTTCTATCCAAAATCGAAATCAAACTTTACCAAAAGTAGCAGTCAATGGTAGATGAAGTGAAAGAAGCAAAAAATGGACAGAACAAGGGAACTTGAGGTTTCAGGACAGGAATCTCACCTCCCGCGCTCTCGCCGGAAAAATCGGAGGTGCGATCTGACAAGTGGTTCTACCGGAGAAGGCGGCGAAGGAAGCGAAGCCGGCGGCGAAGAAAGTGGAGAAGCCCGCGATGCCTGCGGATGTATAATCTCCGAACGCGGAGGAAGTCAACACGCACATATTGATTATTAAAATGCAAATGCTCATCATATTATATATCACTTTAATAATTGTCATTCGATGAATTTAATATATTAATTATATATAATAAATTAATAATAATAATAATCATTTGAGATTTGAGTATGTCATAAAATAAAATTCAGAAATATATATACATATATATATATACGAGTGACAGGCACGGGGCTTCGACCCGATGGCTACGCGCCATAGTATCCGACTGGCGGCGCTCGTGTGCCACGTGCCGTCTCCGAGTGATAGGCACGGGCTGTCGGCCCTCGTGCGCCACGCGACAGTACCTGTCAGCAGTGGTCTGCCCGCCCCCCGCAACGTGCTTCGTCTGCCCCTATGGTCAAGCGCGACAGTACCCGTCCGGCGACCTGGAGGGCTCCGCCCGCCCACTGACAATTTTATAAATTTATAAACACACAATTATTAAATTAATGAAACTATTAACATATTTTAATAAACATTTTTAATAATAAATTATTTAAAGAACTAAAATTAATTAAATAGGCGTATGAAGAGGAGCTCACGCCACTCTTCATCCGCCTACATAATTAAAAAAAAAATAAAAAGTTATGTTCGTGGGTCCCGCATGGTCAAATCAAATAATTAATGAGAAAATAAAGTGTATCATGTTCATCGTCTATTTATAATAGTCTCACACCGCCTAATTTCTTTGAAATTTGCAGTATATAAAGCAAAAAACGGGTGACTATGTTGAAGCAGTGCAATTAATGGGTTAGAGCGGACCTGTAATCGGCCCGCTAAGCAGCGGTTCTGGTTCCAGCGGGCGGACTATATTGTTGTCGTTCGGGTCCATGGGCGGGGCTATATGTTATTTCGGTCTGAATTTATTAATAATTTTTAAAATAGGTTTAGGACTACCCTAGAGTAGGTTTAGGAGACCGACAAAAAATGAGGAGAGATAGTGTGTTTGATCAGACGGTTACTGAATAATGCATTCAGATCGGACGGCCGAAATCACTCCAATGAGTTTTAAATTCATGCAATTTATATTTTCTTTATAGTGGTTTAGATATATTTAAAAAGAATTTCATAAACATGCAAGTTAATTCCAGAAAAATATAAGGTGGGTAAAATTAGGTTGGCAAATCCATACATTGTACACTATGGAGTCTTAAGGGCATATTTGGTGAGTGCCAATTGTGGCCACGGCCTATTTGGTGGTGTCACGGTCCGGAAGCGGGTCCGTCCTACGAAAAAATTTTCTCAGATATCTGATGAAAATTGTCGTGAGGAGGCCACCGCGATCACTATAGCCTCCATGCAGATGGGCTCGGTTGGACGTCCCCGGAGGCCGGAGCCAAACATAATCCTTATACTACGCCATCAATTAAGGCTCCGTTTGGGGGGACTTATTTTCACCGGTCAAGCGGTCACGACCGCATGTACCGGATCTTAATTAAGTCCCGGTTCATGCGGTCGTGACCGCTTGACCGGTGAAAATAAGCCCCCCAAACGGAGCCTTAATATAATCATATAATGAAATATATAGTTTACTTGCATTGAAACTATAACATATAGATATACAATATTAGATAATAAAATATAGTGTTATCGGCCCGATTGGGATGATTGGAGAACCACCCAATTTGGGACGGCCGAAAGACCGGGCTGCATGCCTAGCTCAGGCGGTTACATTCCAAGTGATGCGTTGGGTGCGCCTAGGACTTCTAAGAAGACTTATCAATAGAATTCATGATTGACATGACAATGATTATGACCGCCACCAAGAAAAAAATTAATTTTGAACATAAAAATGAATCAAACTTTATAGAGAGATTGGACGTACACAAACCATCGGTTTATAACCATCATGCTCACAACTGTCACCACCATGCCAAACTGAGCATAAATCTTTAGAAAGTCGCAACATTAGGTACAACTAAGACTGAATTGCACAATAATCTAGTATTTAAATATTTTATATTAGAAAAAAATTATTACCAAATTGTTTTTTTTAATATTTACATTTACATTTTTTTTCCATCTTCCAAGATGTGCAAATCGTTAAATAATTAATTAACATAAATTTTAGGTGCAAAATTAAAGCCTCAATTGGGAGGGTTTTTTTTCTCCTTTTCATTTTTTGTAAAACGTCATCGTTCATAATATTGTATTTGTTTTCTCTATCAGTGAAAATTGCAGTTCATCCAAAAGGAATTATTTTGCCTTTCTAGAAAGTCACGAGTCTCTAAAACAAACACAATAGTATAGATGGTGGCGTTTTAAAAAGAGTGGTGTTACCGGCACACCTATAACGGCTATGTGCACACCACTAAATCCAAATAATCCCACCTAAAGAGGTATAATATATCCCTCTATGGACAGCCCAACCCGCATTTCTTTTCCGAAGCACAGGTTCTAACGCATTCGCGATCTAGGGCTGCCGCCGACCCTCCCGATTCCGCCGCTCGCCGCCGCTCCCCGCCGCTCCCCGCCACCGGAAAACACCGCCCTTTCCCCTAAATCGAAGCCTGCTGGAGGTGGGGTTCCTCCTCCCCAAGTTATTGTACTGTTTCAGAGCCTATTGCAGCCGCCCGCCTGGAGCATTCCGGCCAGTCGACGGAGAGGTAAGACTTCAGCTTTTTTTGCGATGTTTTGATCCATTTCAGTTTTTTTTAGCGGTGTTTTGATCCATTTGTTAGACGATTGATGGTAACATGTAAAGGGGGTTATTCATTTTTATGTTGTTGAGGTTGTTTCAAGATTGAAGTATTCATGGACGGTTGATTTGGGGTTTTGGTGCTCCTTGTTCTTTGGTATATCTAGGGCTGTCGTCCGCTCTGTATAGGTTGAAATGAATCAATAGCACACATTGTCGTTAATGAGTGACAACATGCTCTTTTGGAAATTTCTTAATGTCTTAGTGCAAATGACTATTTTTTATAAATGGTGTGTCCATAGCTATTTGGTGTGTAGATAGCTGAAATAGGTTGTCCATAAATTTTGGCTGTTCATAGCCAAAATTGGTGTGCCCGTAACACCACTCTTTAAAAAAATGAAAAGGATAAAAAATTCCTCCCAAACGGGTTATTAGTTTCAGCTATGTTAAAATCAAGCTTTCAAAAATAATAATTAATTAATCCTACAAATAATTACAACAAAGCGGCCTATCCAACGAACGAGTTTGATCTTGACTCGTCTTATGGTCACTTTGCTAGACATACTTATGTAGAGCCCAAGTCCCGTTACCAATGATGGGACTTAGGGTTTAGGGTTTAGAGTTTAGGATTTAGGGTTTAGGGTTTAAGATTAATTAATTATTGGTTTAGGATAATTTCTGCTTGATTAGGGTTAGTTAAAATCAAGCTTTCAAAAATAATAATTAATTAATCCTACAAATAATTACAACAAAGCGGCCGCTGGCAAAAGTTTAATGCGCGCTTGCTTCTAAATATCTATTAATTAATAATTAATTAATTTTAAGAGCTAACTCGAAATCATCGTAAACCAATATGTTTATTTAAAAGGCATAATTATAAGAGAGATCCCCTAATCTTTCTTGAAAGAGCAATGCACAGATGCACTCCAAAAATCGCTATTAGCACACTAAAAAAATCTTAAAAATTAACACAATCCTAGCTCGCATGGTCGTTAAGCTCACCCAGCTCACCCTCTTCTCTGCCGCACGATTATGTATTCCGCGTGTCGACAGAGCTTTATGGCTTCACGGAGTTGACTGCAGAAGAGTGGAGTCAACATCAGCTAATGACAGATCATTGTTAATGACAAACCTATTTCAAAATTTACTTTAAATCAAATGATTAAAATTAGTTTTCAATTACTAAAAAAAGTATTAAATGTAATCCCTCTTGATCGAAAATGCTTGTGGCATAAAAAGTATTAAATATAATCCCTCGTGATGAAAAATGCTTATGTGGCGCCTACGTGGATGCCTACATGGCATCTAACCAAAATTTTAACTTAAATTATATATATACATATATTATGACACTATTATTTTAAAAGGTTAATTACAAAATTGGATTGGGAGAGGTAGCAACACCATAGTCCTCCCCAGTGGCATCTTTTTCGTCCGCGCCATATTGTTAGTATCGGCCGCCAACTATGCCTTCCTGATGTGCGGCAGCTTCGTGCTAGAAATCGGGATCGGATATGTGCTCATGATCGCCTAAACGGTGTGCGGTGAAGCATTTGGTGCCCAGAACTAGTCTTTGCAGTTTCTTGTATGACTGCAAACTTTGATCTGGCCTTTACATATTCAGTGGCCATGTGGTGCAAATTTCTTTCGTCCGGGTTGCGGTGTGGCCCGGGGCCATGTAATGGGCCCTGCGCAAAAATGTTATGGCACACCACATTGTTCCGGAACGCGAACAAAATCGAAGTCTGCAACTTCGGTGATGTCGTTTACAGGGCGGTCAAATTCATTGCCTGCGATGATGAAGAGGTCCCCATAAAGGACGGATAGGATTGCTTGAGGTATAGATTACTTGGAGATGACTAATTTGTACTAGAACAAAATTATGTTTAACATACATGCATGAGGGAATACGATCGCCCGATTGTTTTTTCAATAGGGCAGGATCACTTTTCAAATACGACCGTATTAGAAAATACAGTCGTATCTTTCAGCGAAAAATCTCAGCCGTTGAAATCACGGATCATACGTCCGTATTTGCTCCGCGCACGAATTACAATACATGTGTGATACACACCATTTCTTTTTCAATTTGTACGCAATCTCATAAACTCGGTGGACCACAAATGGATCAAAAATAGAGGTGTTACTCAGTCAACTTCTAACAAAATTTGCCTTTGTGAAACTGGTTAATTTTAAGATTATTTTAAAAGGCAATTGTTATTCACAAATCATAAATGTCTATTCACCGATCAAATTTTTCATGTTTATCTGCAGACCAACTTTAAAATTTAACAATGAACGCCTTCTTCTCCTGAGCATGACCCAACAACGAAGGAACTTCTCTGACAACCTTTAGATCTTATGCCGACGACTTCATCCCAACAATTTGACATGAATTTCAATATTTTTGACGTGAATTTCACCATTTTGACATGAATTTCACTATTTTGACGTGAAATTCAACATTTTGAGATGAATTTCATCATTTTGAGGTGAATTTCACCATTTTTTCTACGATATTGGCTCAAAAGGTTGACAAAAATGTTTCTTCATTGTCGGACACGATTCATGAGAAGAAGACATTGATTGCTAAACTAAAAATTTAGTTACGAATAAATGTTTATGATTTGTGAATTCGGTAAATTAGATTAATTCTAGCGTGAGAATCAATAGAATGTGCGTTTTTAAGTGTACAATTCAGAAAGAAAAAAAAATCACTAGAAATGTTCATAGTACAAAGTTGCAGTTTCAGCAAGGGCGTTGGGTCATTTCTAGTTTTACAATAGTAGTGGGGTGATAGCTGAGCTTCTTTCGCCATCATGTGTGTTGGAGCGTGTCCTCGAGGGGGTGGCGCGGGGATGCATTCTGTAGAGAGCAATACGAGGGAGGGACGGTCTGGAGTACATTGTGAGGGGCGTGCTCTGGAGAGCATATTGCAGGGACAGAAGTTAGGTTTTGAAGAGAGGCAGACTGGGGGTGCGTCTGTCGAGCAAAGCGTGAGGGCATGTTCTTGAGAGCACGGCACGGGAGCAGGTCCTACAAGGTGTGGAGTGGGGGCACAAGGGACTACAAGGTGTGTGTGCAATGTGGCGCAAGGCACCGCAGGTTTGGCTATTGACATCATTTTGTTAAAGGCACTGTATATGGCTAAAGGCGCCCTAAAATGTTAATTGCACCTCAAAAAATTTAAAGACACCGCAAATAAAATTTCGAGCTCATGGAGTGAAAATATCTGAGACCATCATTCGCCAATTCCTGGTGGTTACAACCCATCAATAACCCAAGGAATGACACTGAATTCGGCTTCATTCCAGCCATCAACATCTCACAAAAGAACGATATTGCTTCCTTCCCGTGCCCGTGAACACTATTAGGTTTTTTTAGAAATAAATTTATCCCCTAATTTTAATAATATGCGGTGTCAATAATCAAAACTGCGGTGTCTATAACAATTCCCTAACCTTAACTCATTTTAGCTTGGGTCCATTTTTTTCTTGATTTTACCTATAGACATCTTATTCCTCACTAATAAATACAAATAATGAAGAGCCTGAGCCCAAACTATATGAGCACATAGAAATTTACTTAGAAACACATACTGGCTTTGCGAGCGGATGTGCGCGTTCAATTCCCCCAGAGCGCGTATATATACTTTTCCAACCTTGAAAACATACAATGAGCGCATTAGGAAAAAAACACCCGAAGATCCCGTGATTAGTTATGGATAATTACTCATCAATACACATGCTAAATGCCTAAATCCAATCATATCAAACAATCTTATATCATATAAATACTGCATAGGCAAACTTAACTCCACACTTTTGACATTTTATTCCATATTTTCTTCATAATTTGCAGACATTCAGCACTATTAATAAATAAAAATTAAATAAAATTCCTACATAGAGGCTTAGCTTATATACTTACATGCAGTTAACACTGAGGGAGAAGATTTATAAAGTTGCATGATATTTCTAGCAGTCTGCTGGTGGCATCAAAATCATTGGGCTTCAGCAGGTGCTCCACCAGGCCTAACGTTTAGGAGAGGCTGCAGAGCCTTCACAACAATACTCATGTTTGGCCTAAAATCTGCTTCATACTGTACACACAGCGCAGCAACTGCAGCAAACTGCCATCAAAAATGGCATTCAGCATTTACTAATTTAAAAGGGAAAAACATGATAACTCTGCTTCAAAATAATATAAATAGTGAATTATTGTGTCAATCACTGAGGCTTCATTTGTTTTAGCGGTGGCGGGTCGATCCGGCGGGTGGAAACAGAGAGTTCGAACCCGAGGGGGGAGGTGGCTGCTCCAAACGGAGCTTTTTGGGGCGTTTCTCAAGGCAGGCGGGTGAAAACGGAGCAAATGCCGCCGGAGATTCATTTGTTTACCCTCCTTCCGGCGGCGTTTGCCCAAAACGGAGTTGCGAAACGCCCAAACAAATAGAGCCTGAAATTGCTCGAGTTTTATGATAAAATACGACCATCTATGACCGAAATCACCTCTCCAGATGGGTCTCTTTTAGCCTCTACTTGCATGAAGATATCTTTGTTAAGTGGCATTATTTCTTTTACTATTTTCATTAAGGACCTGTTCGTTTGCGCGGAATTGAATTTTTGAAATTGAAGGTCGAATTCTAATTTTAACATTTGTTTGCATGCATGACATTGGAATGTTAATGAATTTCGTTGAATTCATTTTGAATTAAAGACAATTCTTTCTAATATATATAAGAATTGGACAATTCCGACCGAGATATTTTTTTTGCCCAAGCGTCTGTTTTTTCGCCCGGGACCCCATTTTTCGCCAGGTCGTCCGTTTTTCACCCTAGCGGGCGTTTTTCGCCCGGGCGCGATTTTTTCGCTCGGGCGCGAGTTTTTCTCCCGGGCGCGCGTTTTTCGCCCTGGAGCGTGTTTTTTGCCTGATGCACGTTTTTCGCCAGAGAGCGCGTTTTTTGCACTGGAGCGCGTTTTTTGCCCGGGCGCGCGTTTTTTTGCACGCGCGTGCGTTTTTCGCCCGGGCGCGAGTATTTTTGCCCGTGCACTCGTTTTTCGCCCGGGGGCCTATTTCTCCAGGGCGCCTATTTTCACTCGAGCGCCTATTTTCACTCGAGCGCCCGTTTTTCGCCCGAGCGTCCGTTTTTTTTGCCCGGGGGCGCGTTTTTTCGCGCCCGTTGCCGGGCGTCGCCGGGCGCCGCTTTGCCGGGCGCCCGCTTTTCGCCGGGCGCCCGCTTTCGCCGGCGCCGTTTTTTCGCCGGGCGCCGCTTTCGCCGGGCGCCCGCTTCGCCGGGCGCCCGCTTTTCGCCGGGCGCCCGCTTTCGCGGGCCCGCTTTCGCCGGGCGCCGCTCGCCGGGCGCCCGCTTTCGCGGGCGCCCGCTCGCCGGGCGCCCGCTTTCGCCGGGCGCCCGTTTTCGCCGGGCGCCCGCTTTCGCCGGGCGCCCGCTTTTCGCCGGGGCGCGCCGTTTTCGCCCGGGCGCCCGTCCCCCCGCCGGCCCGCCCGTTTTCGCCCGGTTTTTCGCGGGCCCCGTTTTTTCGCCCAGGGGCGCGTTTTTCGCCCGGGGGCGCGTTTTTCGCCCAAACAAGCATTTTTTTGCCCGGGCCCACATTTTTTCCCACGGGCTCCCTTTTTGTCGCCCGGACACGTTTTTTCTCCCGAGTGCACGTTTTGTCGTCCGGGCGCATTTTTAGCACCCGAGCACGTGTTTTTTTTTTCTGGGCACTCTTTTATACCCAGACGTGCTTTTTTGCCAGAATGCATATTTTTTATAATATATATGAAAAAAATATTAATTTTTTCATGATATTTTTTAATTATTAGATTGAATTTTATTTAACAAACAAACATAAGAATTGATCAAATTCACGGTATTCACTAATATTGTTTATTAAACGCTGAAATTAAAATTAGCCATCAATATTCAATTCCGCAATATTCCTGCTTTCCTGATTGGGCATCTTCAGACTCTAGCTGCGAGAGGAATGTAGGATTCTGCTTAGTTCGCCTTCAATGGTAACTAGATCTGCATTGAGTCACTAGTACAGTGTATTAGTGAGAGTGGTGGAGTTTCCTGACGCAGATCGGTTACGAATGAATTCTTATTCTATTAGGGCAAAAAGATATGGCTATTTATAGCCCACAACAACTCTTAATATTACAATATTCCCGCTCAAGGTTTATAAATATTCATCAAGTTTATCTTGTCTCAACCCCTGATCATATCCTCTGAATTGAGTCTCATGGTCAAACAATCTGCAACTTGACCCTTAGTCGAGACGTGACTCGAACTCTACTAGCTCACTCTCAAGTTTTTCCTTAATGAAAAACCTATCAATCTTTATATGTTTGGTTCAATCGTGTTGTACTGAATTATTTACAATATTGATGACTGACTGACACACCACAACTTTATCTTATCTCTGTGATCCAACTTCAACTCCACAAGCATCCTTTTCAGGCACAGGAACTCTGCAACCTCTAATGTTATGCCTTTATACTTTGCCTTCGTTGTCGATCTAGCCACTACATACTGTTTTTTGCTCCTCTAGGAGACCAGGTTGTCTCTCACAAGTATGGAATAGCCTGAAGTGGACCTCATGTCATCCACACAACTTGCCTCCCACAAATATGCAATAGCCCGAAGTGGACCTCATGTCATCCGCACGGCTTGCCCATTCAAGTCGCATTAGCCCTCAATCTTCATATGCATGTTTCTTCTGAATGTCAACCCCTTTCCAGAAGCATTCTTCAAGTACCGCAAAATCTGGTACATTGCATCCATATGACCCTTCCTTGGGTCATGCATGTAGCGGCTCACCACGCTCACAGATAAGGAGATGTCAGGGTGAGTGTGGTGCAAGTAAATAAACTTTCCAAATAGCCTATGATACATCTCACTATCCACTGGTTCCCCGGACTCAGCACCCAGTTTGCACTTCTAGTCGATTGGTGTCGCAACGGTCTTGCACCCAAACATCCTCGTTTTGTGAGAAGATCTAAGACATATTTTCTTTGGTGTTAGAAACCTGGCCGGCCCCAAGGCTCCAATGATCTACGGGAATATTGAGTAATCTGGACCAGTCCGACTGCAGTCGAATGGCAACAACATCCTCAACCAAATCTCGGCGAATGGTTCTGAATTATCTACGGGAATATTCCACGGTAGCTTGTTGAGCGCCAGGATAGAACCCTCGACCTTCTTTATAATAAGGAACTGGCACCACCACTGCGGCGCAATTGGGTATAAGAGGTGGTGTTAGTCCCTTCTTATAAAGGAGATCGGTGGTTCTATCCCGGCGCTCAACAACCTTCCATGGAATATTCCCGCAGATAATTCGAAGTCTTTCGCGAAGATTTGGTTGGGGATGATGTTGTCATTCGACTATAGTCGGATAGGTCCTGATTACCCAATATTCTCGTAGATCATTCGGAGCCTTGGGCCTGGCCTGGTTTCTAACATTGGGGAAAGTGTTAAAGAATATATGTAAAAGCCCAGAGATAGACTCATCTTGAGGCTCATCGTGTTAGCTTGTTTAGTCTCACATCTTAGGATAGGATTCCGCCTTTCTTTCTCCTCCTATAAAAATGTACAAATGAACAATTATAATGATGATGTACGTAAGCTGTTTCAGATAAATTAATAAAAATTATTTTATTTCTCTTATTTCACATACATTTCTACAAGATATCAGAGCAAGGTTAATTCGGTCACATTGTGTGTTAGTCTGTACTGCTCTTATCCTAGGCGGTTAGACTTTCACTACCCGCAACTTTGTCTTTTTTATGTTGCTCCTCTGCAGTGGCTGAAACGCAGGTTCTCCCGTCCAAAAATCCTAGCCGTAATCTTCTTTCTTCTCCAAAATGACAAAAGATCTTTTGTTTTCCTTCTCCCCTCGACTTATGAGTGTAAACGCCCCATATGGACTCCAGGAATTCAGAAAAGAAGTTGCTTCTCATTTTCATAACTGCCACTTTTTGAAAACTTTCAGAAATTCGAAATTCAAATTCACAGGTCTGTTGTAACAAATTTTTATTTGTTGCAACATATTTTTTTCTGTCCATAATTCAGCAAAAAACTGCTCGAAAATACCTGTAAATTTTTTGCAACATTTCCTGAATGCTCTCTACGCTTAACATCAGACACACAAGTTAATTTCTTCATGATTCTCTATCATAAAAATAAATTAAAACATTAATCATAATAAAATAATAAATTGAGTAGTATGTGAATAACTATATTAAATTTTTTTGAATAACTAAATCAAAATGATAATATCATATTAAGTTCAATTTCATTTTCAGGTAAGACACTCAATGTTTACTAACAATAAAAACAAATCTGGACTGGAATCAACACTTGGGATACGGTAAAACAGCATGATATAATTCTGTGATGGGATATGGGGGCGGGATTGGGATAAGGTTAAACAATGGGTTATGGACGTTGGACCGATTGAATAGGGTCGGGATAGGATTGGACGTGTTTCTAGTTACCTTTGTCCATGCCAGTAGAAACGGATCAGGATCGCGATCCTAAAGATCCTAAGATCCTGATCGCGATCCTAGTCGTAGATGTGTCGATTTAGATCTTAGGTAAGATCCGGGTCGATTTATAAAATCCAGATCGCGATCCTGATAACCACGAGCGCTGCCCACACAACCTGCAACGTACAAACCGGTCAAGCTCCTCAAACCGCGCGGATACAAAATCCTAACCTCAGCAACTATCTGCAAGTTCACTTAATGTTCAGTTGGATATCAATTGATGTGACAGGGGGTCCAATTTATAGGCGCGGAGAGGAGTGTGATCACCTCCCTAGCTGATAGGATAACCGCTCTATCTCGCGGCGAGCACCAAATGTATCCGTCAAGCCGCAAATACACAACCAGACCGTCGCAGCTAGGCAAGACAACCAGTCTGCCAAGGTTGCACCACCAAGGCCGGATACCAAGCCAATCCGCCTTGACGCCAAGGCCCAGCCAGACTTGATCGCCATACATGCAAACTCTGCGAGTTCCGCCCCATTCCGCCCACTTGCGGACACAGCTACAGTCTGCTCGCATCTGCGGACATCATTCCAGACCGCATATCCCTAGCTCGCAGCCAAGGCACACAAGGCTAATTGCCGAACACGACGGACAGAGATATCAGTCCGCGCAGACCGCGCGACCTCCCGGACTGAGCCATCCCGCACAACCTGTCAAACCTATCCGCCCGGTTACCTTCTGGGAACTAACTGTCGACTGAACACAACCCAGCCTAGCAAGCCGTCTCCTCTGTCCGCACAGACCGCGCAAACAGACCGTCAAGGCCGCCAGTGCACAAGCCGACAACAACATCATTGCTGACCTTGTTAACTGTCAGTCCAGTCCGCACAGGCCACGCGGACAGGTCGCACAAGTCGCCCAGTACACCACCTTCACTTCATGATTTTCAACACTCCCCCTCAAAGTGAGAAGTGATGACGAGCCCCAGTAGTCCCCGTAACCATGAGCATGGCCTCACCGATAGTACATCGAGCAGATGTCTGCGACATAGTCCTCGCTCCGCATGTACCAGACCATAAGGGATCCCTCTAGCACCTCCTGAAAGGAGTCATGCTTCCCTCCGCCTTCTTCTTCAGTTTCAACATTCACTTGTACGTCACAGGAGTAACAACAACCTTGGACACAATGTCACAAGCCTCGTCACCCCTGAGGACAGTCATCTCCTCATCCTTGGCGTTTTCCCCTCCTTGACTCCAGTGGTGCCTTCAAGGCTAGAAGGCTCTCGCTTGATCTGAGGGTCTGCGAAGAAACAAGAAACCGAGCTCACTGCATTTCCTTCGCAATATCGAGCTGGAGGGCTGGTGATCCTCTTCGACCTCCGAAGAGCCTGATCACGGCTAACCACTTTCGTTGCATCTCCTAAACCAGCTCCGATCCCGGGCAAACCTGGAGTATCACTCCCCTTGCTTCTTGAACAAGAAGCCACCGCCAAGGAATTAGAAGCACCTGGAGCATCGCTCCCCCTGCTTCCTGAAACAGAAGCACCTGGAGCATCGCTCCCCCTGCTTCCTGAACCCGACGCCTCTGCCCCGGAGCTAGAACAACCTGGAGCTCCTGGTGACACAGGCAGCTCCAACCGATGATCTTCAGCAGCATCCTTCTGCCCACCGTCTGACTTGATCTCCTTTAGCTCCACAGATGAGCTACCTCCATATGACGTCAGTTCATCGAAGACAACGTCTCTGGACACGATGAACTTCTTCGTCGCAGGATCCATACACCTCCATCCCTTCTTCTACTCATCATAGCCCACGAAGACAAGCTTCCACGTCTTCACATCCAACTCTGTCCTGAGAGCATTCGGGACGTGTACATAACAAGTCGATCCGAACACCCAAAGGTATTTCACGCTGGGCTTCTCCTTGAACATCAGCTCAATCGGAGACTTCATGTTGATCGGACTCAGAGGCATATGATTGATGACATACGCCGCGCAGGCCATCCCTTCCATCCAAAAGGCCTCAGTAATGTCTTTGTCATGAAGCCAACACATGCAGGTCTCCGTCACATGACAAATCTTCTGATCTGCTACTCCACTTTGTTGTGCAGTATGCCCGCAAAAAAGCTCTCTCCGGATTCCGTGCTTCCTGCAAAAGTTAGAGAACACGGTTGAATCAAATTCACCTCCGTTGCTTGTTCTCAACTTCTTAATCCGCAGGCCAAGTTTGCCCTTCACAAACTTCTTGAACTCCACGAACAAACGGAACGCGCCCGACTTCACCTTCATGAAGTACACCCAAGTGTACCTCGAATAGTCATCAATCAACACCAGCATATACATGCTGCCTCCAAGACTAATGGTGACGGTCGATCCCAACAGCTCACCATGGATGCACTCCAATGGTTGAGAACACTTGATATGCGACTTATCAAACGTGAAGCGATAAGCCTCACAGTATTGACATCCCACGCAAACATGACCGTCACCGAAGGATGACAACCTAGGCAAGCCTTTCACAAGGCTCCTTTCCGTTATTGCTTTCAACTTGTCCATCCTGACATATCTCAGTCTTTCATGCCAGATAGTTGTATTATCATTGGCCCTCATCCGATCAACGTAAGAACTTGTTAAAGCCACAACCAAATTCTTTTCCCTTCTCCCTATATGAGCGACGTTCGCCGACTGAAAGATCACCATGCAGTCCTTCTTGAAGTGGTTGCATCTATAACACCTTGGCCCTTCCTTCCTCTTCCCATCAAGCCTAGGAGCATACCTCTCCTCTTGTTGATATGAAGTAGAAGATCCATCACCAGCAGCTGACTTCTTCTTCTTCTCCCATCTCATTTTCTTTCCTGAGAAGAGCGTCTCATCATCTCCTCCAGAGACAGTGACTCCAGTCATCTAACTTGCTAAGCTCTCCTGCGAAGCCAGCAGGTTCTCCAGCTCCAGCAAAGACGGCTGATTGGCCCAGCCTTGAACGGAAGTGACAAAGGCCACATATTCCTTCCACAAACCGTGGATTATATGTCTCTTCAGCTTCGCCTCCGAAATAGGCTCATCAGAGTCCAACGCTGAAATCTCAGCGCACAAGTTCTTCATCTTCAGGAAGAACGTTGAGATGGACAAATCTCTATGAGTGGCATCCACCAACTCATGCTCCAGAAACTGTAGCCGAGCTAATTCTTCCTGTTGAACAACCCATCAAGGGAAGTCCAAATCTCCACAGCAGGCCGACATCTGATGATGTGGTCGAAGAGTTCCGATGAGATAGTCCGCTTGAGAGTAAACTCCGCCTTCGCATTTGTCTTCCTCCAAGCTCTCAACGCATCAGCGCCAGCAGCAACAGCCACCTCTTGTCTATCATCTCCGCAGACGATCTCATAAAGGTCATCGCCTAGAAGATAGTTTTTCATGCATGACTTTCACTTTTTAAAGTTAGTCGATGCAAGAAGCTCAATTCTAAAACCTCTAGTCATACCACCTTCCATTGCACTAACCCTGGTTACTTAGACTCACAGAAGCAATGAAGCAAACTGTTGGATGATCCGTTGCTCATGTAAAAATTTGAGATAGCGGAAAATGGGAAACCAGGCGCAGGAACACTCAACTTATCCCAACTAACCAGATGCAAATAGAAGAACAAGAAACATGTACTATCAAAAAATCTTTACAAGGCGATGTACACATGACGCGACATGATTCGCCGATGTACCCGATGAAAGCAAATTACAAGGCAGAGAAAACAAGTCGCGTGGACTCCAAGAGTAACTGCCGACCCTGCTGCTAACCGCTACGGAGTCCGCTCAAACCGACAAATCGCCAAACTGCAACCTAGCTGCGCGAACTTCTCGTTATTCCAATGCTGAACTCTAATCGCCGATCTACAAGCCGTCTAACCGCACGGTTGCTAGCCGCCAGATCGCGCGAGCTGCTGCCGAACTGAACAAAGCCGTCAGATGCGGACAGCTTATTGAACTGGGAAACTAGTTGCAGAAGAGAGACCGCCTAGTCGCAAATCGCGACCTGCTGTTAATCGCTGGTTGTTATCCGCAGAGTCCGCACTGTCCCTGACCGCAGTCAGAACCAAGTCTCTGTCTTTACAGCGCTACCCGCACAACCTGCAACGCACAAACCGGTCAACCTCCTCAAACCGCGCGGATACAAAATCCTAACCGCAGCAACTATCCGCGAGTTCACTTACTGTTTAGTTGGATATCAATTGATGTGACAGGGGATCCTATTTATAGGCGCGGAGAGTAGTGTGATCACCGCCCTAGCTGATAGGATAACCGCTCTATCTCGCGGCGAGCACCAAGTGTATCCGCCAAGCCGTGGATACACAACCAGACCGTCGCAACGAGGCAAGACAGCCAGTCTGCCAAGGTTGCACCACAAAGGCCGGATACCAAGCCAATCCGCCTTGTCGCCAAGACCCAGCCATACTTGATTGCCATACAGGCAGACTCTGCGAGTTCCGCCCTAGTTCGCCCACCTGCGGACACAGCTCCAGTCCGCTCGCGCCTGCGGACATCACTCCAGTCCGCATTCCCGAGCTCGCAGCCAAGGCACACAAGGCTAACTGCCGAACACGGCGGACAGAGATATCAGTCCGTGCAGAACGCGAGACCTCCCGGACTGAGCCATCCCGCACAACCCGGCAAACCCCGGCACCAGTCCGCTCTAACCGGCGAACTCCGCGGTTACCACCAACCCCGCCACCAGAGCTAGGCCAAGGCACACGCCATGTCGACCTCCCGAGCTCTGGCCCAGTCCGCAACCCGGACTCCAAGAACTTCAACCGAGACTGCACCTCGCCAGTCTTGGCGAGCTCCGCGGATAGAAATCATATCCGCACGGTTACCTTCTGCGAACCAACTGCCAGCTGAACACAACCCAGCCTGTAAAGCCACCTCCTCTGTCCGCACAGACCGCGCGAACAGACCGCCCAGGCCGCCAGAGCACAAGCCGACAGTAACATCATTGCCGACCTTGTTAACTGTCAGTCCTGTCCGCATAGGCCGCGTGGACAGGTCGCCTAGTCCACCACTTTCACTTCATGATTTTCAGCACAACCTACATTCATCGGTCAAAGTTAAATATTGTGTAATTGCATCTGCCACTTGCGCGATCTTCATGCAAAATTTCACCCAACCACCAACAACTAGCAGATGTTTCACCAAACCCCTTGGACGGTATCATTTCTCTTCCCTGTGTGAAAGCTTGTTCCAGTTTTTCAGTCTATAAGCATGAGGGGGCTGAATGAGATTATATTTGGGCATTTACGACCCCCCCCCCCCCCCCCCCCCCCCCAAATCATGTATTTGTATATTTACCAAAATCTTCAAACTTGGGTCAGTATAGCTCCCAAGTGGGCAAGGCTATTTGTAAATTCGTAAATTCAACTCTCCAGAATTTCTAATAGGTTATCCCTAGACATGGTCCATGGGGCCCATAGGATAGTCATTGCCAAATCTGGTTGGCCTTTAAGACCAATTTTATTCATGTAAAAGAGCCGCCAAACTTTCCATCAATCATCGAGTTATTACCTAGACATTGTTTGGAACTCTGTTTAAGAGCCGAGATGTTTCCGTAGAATGTCGATGTGATACCCAGGTCATTTGGGCACTGGCGTTCGGGCATTTGGTAGAATACGATGCACGAAAATGGTACTTCACTATGAATACAACCATGCATGGAGAACTGTGTTTGGGGGTTCGATGCCCCCCACCAGTCATAACCTCAATGCTAAATAGAGCTTTAAACACAAATGTGTATACAAATTTATGAGTGAAAATATTGTTTGTAATAGGCATAACTAAACACTTAGTACTAGCTGACCCAGACTTTTGTTTATATTTTGTTTCAAATATGTGCTTGCGCGTATGATTTTATATAAACATTATTAGTTTCCTGGTGAATCCAATCAATTTTTTGAAAAAGCGGTACCACATGACAAATTACCTTGGCGACAGACTTTGGAGGATAATCTGATTCTAGCCTAGCGTCAACACATTGTTTCACCTTATCTTCACTAAGCCTTGGCGCTGCCTGCACATCGGAGCATCAGATTATATCACAACATATTAACTTATAGATTTATAGGAACTACAGAGAGTGAAACACTCATTACCCATGTCACAAGACTTTGCTGGCCACGTGGCAATGTATGATCGACAGGCTTGCGACCGGTCAGTAGCTCTAAAAGAACTACTCCAAAACTATAAACATCACTCTTTGAACTAAGCTGGCCTGTCATTGCATACCTGGAAAACCCCAATTCCTTGTTAGAGCTGGAAGTATATCAACACAATTAGTGCAGTAATCCAGTTTAAACTTACTCTGGGGCATGATACCCGAATGTTCCAAGTACCCTAGTCGAGTGTAGGCGAGCTGCCATATCAGGAGATTGATTTGAAAGATCAAAATCGGCAATCTTTGCCACATCTTCGTCAAAAAGTAGTATATTGCTAGACTTGATATCTCGATGAATGATACGAGGTTGGGCCTTCTCATGTAGGTATTCGAGCCCTCTTGCTGCTCCTACAGCAATTTTAACTCTTCGAGCCCATGATAGAACAGGACCTGGTTGCGCGCCTTTGACTCCTTTGCGCCCTGTATAAGTATTCAACTTCAATTGAAAATTTTGAAATCACACGCAAAAAAAGCAGCTGACATATTTGTCAAAAGAAATCACAATTCATTTAATAGTTACGGAACCATGAAACTTCCTTAGAATAATAAACCAATGGATTCAAAGTTATCTTGAATTAACTTCAACTAACTTTCCTGTGATTGTTCCAATTTGTACAGCATAATGCTGGTGTAAATTCTTCTTTCATCAATGCCATAGATTTGTCATCAAGTTTTCTTAAGATAATATAGATGAAGTCATCAAAAGTAAAGTTCATGTCAATGCTAGAGCGGGCTTGAAGCACTAAATTACATATAGTACTTTAGAGGTCCCAGATTTGGGACATGGAAACAACCGATTTGCAGATGTAAGATTAATTAGCTTAAATTAAATTGTGACAGGCCCTGCATTAGCAGGAGTTCCATGCAACTGGTGTCTACTTTTTATTGATCCAATATGAACTCATGAGACTTAAAATAAATCTGTAATTTTTTTGGATCTTGGAATGAGCAACAGTTGTATCAACTAAAAGTAAGATCACAGCAGCAAACAGAGTTCTTTATTGATGATATCAGTCTCCTTACAAAGCGAGACATACATGACGAGACATGATTTCATCAGTATGTAAAACAAACAGAACAGAACAAACACAGGAAGATAAATGTGGCCTGGGAGTTTAGTCCGCCGAGACCGCCACAGACCGCGACTGCTGTTCATCAGACCGCCGAGACCAGCACACTGCACTAGCCGCTCAAGCACGAACACAGTCCGCACCCTTCAGAATCAGACCGCCGCTTCAGAACTTCTGTTCTCCACAGATTGCTATCCGTGTACTGCCCCAAGTCGCCAGCTAGAAAAAGAGTTGCTTGGTCTTGTTCGCACAACCTGCATAGACAAGTTAATTCAGCAAGCCGCGCGGTCAGAAAAAACCAGTCCACAGATTCCAACACGAGTTGTGCTTACTGTTCTTCGATAGATATGTTGTCAACGGGGGGTTCTATTTATAGGCACGGAGAGAAATGTGGTCACCGCCCTAGCTGATAGGAACACCTCCCCCAGCCCGCAAACAGCCTTCACCAGTCCGCATGGACATGGTCGGTCCACAAGCCAATCCGCCTACATCGCTCCTGGATAAGGACCAGTCCGCAACACCTGCGGACACCACTCCTGCTCGCAACAGACAGCCTAGTTCGCCAAGACAGGAAGCCAGTCCTCTATCTGGCGGACACCGCACCAGTCCGCACGCAGCACAACACGCGGACGCAGCAACAGCACGCACACTGCATTAGCCCGCACACTGCACGCGGACACAGCAACAGTCTGCGACACAAGTCCACGACCAACAGGCACAGATCGCCCGGTCAACCAGCGGACTTGGCGGACTCTGCGAATACCCTGGACTTGTCACAGATTGTGACCAAGTCCAGCAATCCACTAAAAACTTGGCGCGAGCTCGGCGGACAAGAAGTCAGACCGCTAGGTACCAATATAGTCCGCCAACCATGAACGCGGTTATCACCACTTCACCAGACATCAAGAGTACAGGCAAACGCAGATCTCACGCTCTCCATACGCAGTCCGCAACAAGAGGGCTCCGCGAACACAAAAGGAGACCGCCACATCTCTGCGGATAAACCACCTATCCGCCCAGTTTCATCAAGGAACAGCCACATCTCTACCGAACTGTCTGAACACCACAACCAGGCCGCAACTGACAGGCCGCCCAGACCGCACCATCAGTCCGCCCAGGCCGCGCGGTCTGCCTGATTAGCCACTTGCACTTCAACAAATTCAACACTCCCCCTTGAAGTGGGAAGTGGAAATCAATCCAAGCAAACTCCGCAACCGGGTGAACGGTCCCTTGGCTAGCGGTTTCGTGAAGATGTCCGTCATATTGTCCATACTCCGAACATGCTTAACCATGAGAGATCCCTCCAACACCTTCTCACGAATGAAGTGGTGTTCGATCTCTATATGTTTGATTCTCGCGTGACAAACTGGATTATTTACCAATTTGAGAACACTCTCATTGTCCCCGCGGAGCAGAGTAGGACCTCGAACCTTCATATGAATGTCATCCACCAATCTTCTGAGCCAGATGACTTCTTGAGCTGCTAAGGCCGAAGCCTTATATTCTACTTCTGTGGTAGAGACAGATACCGAGTCTTGTTTCTTGTTACATCAGGATACAGCTGTTGGGCCTGCCATAAAGACGTATTTAAACGTCGACTTCCGAACATCCGATTCTCCCCCATAAGCAGCATCCATGTAGTCATGCAACTCGAAATCCGTCTCTCCTATTAAGGAGACTCATATCTGAGGTTGACTTCACATACTTCACGATGCTTTTTGCTGCCATCAGATGAGGTTTTCGTGGTTCCGCCATGTACCGACTCACCTTGTCAACTGCATATGCAATATCCGGCCTAGTGATCGTCAGGTAGATCAAGCTTCCAACTAAAGCTCGGAACACCAATGGATCAGAAAGAATTCTCCCCTCATCGCGTCGAAGTTTTAGATCTGCTCCTAGAGGTGTAAAATTACTTTCCCCCCTTACATGCCAAATCATTGTACGATCCGCTTTGCATAGCCAGTCTGGGACACAAGCACTTCATTTTCCCGCCTCTGTACCTCGAGTCCAAGGAAATGGTGAAGCTCACCCAAGTCTTTCATCTCAAATCTGATAGCAAGCTCGGCCCTCAGCCTTGCTACCTCCTCCTTTGAATTTCCGGTGACAATCATGTCAACCACATACAACAGTACGATGACCTGAAGCTCTCCCTTCTTCTTGACAAAAAAGCGGGAGTCTGAGTCTGAAGCAAGAAACCCGCAGGACAAGAGATATTCTGCAATCTTCCCATATCATACTCTTGGCGCTTGCTTCAGCCTGTAAAGGGCCTTCTTCAGCTTGCAAACGTAGTCTGGATGCTCTTCAGAGATAAACCCAGGCGGCTGGATCATAAAGATATCCTTGTCAATCTCGTCGTACAAGAAGGCATTCTTCACGTCGAGCTGCCAGATTTCCCATCCACTGAACGCTGCTAAGGCAATAACCATTCGTACTGAAGTCATATTAGCAACTGGACTAAACGTTTCCTCATAATCTTCCTCATATTGTTGTGAGAATCCTCGAGCTACAAGGTGAGCCTTGTACCGCTCGATGCTGTCATCTGCTTTCTTCTTTAACTTGTAGACTCACTTACAAGTCACTGGAGTGATGTCTTCTGGTTTAGGCACAAGTGACCACGTCTCATTCTTCTTGAGAGCAGTCATCTCCTCCTCCATAGCACAGTCCCACTCCTTGACTCCTGTGGTCTTCTCGAAACATGATGGCCCCTGCTCATCCAAAGGACCAGCAAAGAAACATGAGACGAAACTCACCATGTTTCCTTCTGTGTAACGGGCTGGTGGCTTGATAGTCCTCTTTGATCTCCTCAAAGTTGGTTCTTGACTAACCACCCCCTCAGCTGTCACTTCTGTACTAGCTTCTCTTCCAGACACGCTTGGAGCATCGCTCCCTCTACTTCCAGAACCAGAAGTTTCCACCTCTGAGCTAGATGCGGCTGGAGCTCCTGGTGAAACAGGCAACTCTACTTGAAGATTAACAGCGGCTTTTTCTTGTCTGTCAACCCTGCTCTCAGGTAGTTCAATTTCTGAACTCCCTTTGTAAGATGTCAGCTCATCAAACACCACATCCCGAGAAACAACAAATCTCCGTGTCTCTGGATCCATGAATTTCCAACCCTTCTTCCTGTCATCATACCCCACGAAGACTAGCTTCCTTGATTTCGCATCTAGCTTTGTCCGAAGAGTGTCAGGAACATGCACATAGCAGGTTGACTCAAATACCCGAAGGTGAGCAACACTTGGTTTCTCCTTGAACATCAATTCATAAGGAGTCATCATGTTAATTGGACTTATAGGCATTCGGTTAATAACATAGGCTGCATAAGACATTCCCTACGCCTAGAAGGACCTTGGGATACTCTTGGAATGAAGCCAGCACTTGCAGGTCTCCGTCAGATGACGGATCTTCCTCTCTGCAACTCCGTTCTGCTGTGGGGTATGTGCACAAGTAAGCTCTCTTCAAATACCGTTCTTCCTGCAAAAATTAAAGAACTCGACAGAGGTGAACTCTCTACCATTATCAGTCCTCAACTTCTTAATTCGCAGGTCTAATCGACCTTCCACAAGCTCCTTGAACTCCACAAACTTCCCGAACGCTTCTGATTTTTCTTTCAGAAAATACACTCAGACATATCTGGTGTAATCATCAATTAATACCAGTATGTACTTGCTGCCTCCGAGGCTTGGGGTGGTAGTTGGTCCCATCAGATCCCCGTGAATGCACTCCAATGACTTTTTACTTCTGGTTTGCGGTTTATCAAATGGAAGTCGATGAGACTTACCAAACTGACATCCCGAGCAAACATGACCGTCTCCGTAGGAGGACAAGCTGGGCAAGCCCTTGACCAGGCCCTTTACCATCATAGCTTTCAATTTGTCCATTCCTACATGCCCCAACCTCTCATGTCAAATGGTTGCGCTATCATTCTTCCTCATCTTATCAACATAAGAACTCGTAGATAAAACGTACAAGTCTTTTGCTCTCCTCCCAATGTGAACATCAGCTTTAACGGCTGATATATTTCGAAGAAACTTCACTTTCGTTGGACCAAACAGAACGTGATACCCAGCGCCAACAGCGTTGGTCATGGAGAAGAGGTTCTTTTTCATACCAGGCACATGATATACACTCTTTAGAGTGAATGACCCTCTATCACTGCCTATGGAGACTATCCCTTCCTTCTCGACTGCATGAACAGTATCATCAGCGGTGATAATAGCATCATTACCTGAGTATGGTTGTGATGAAGAGAACTTTGATTCATCTCCAGTAAGGTGATGACCACACCCGGAGTCCACAATCCAATTCTCCTGATAGTTGATAGGAGCAGAAGCACAAAGAGTATCCGAGAAGGCTCCTCCCCAACCACTATCATCCTCCCTGGCATCAGGTTCCTCCTTCTCAGCAGCATGCCCTGGCTGAAGATTAACCATGCAGTCCCTTCTGAAATGACCGAGCTTGTTACACCTGTAACACCTGAGCCCTTCCTTCTTCCCCTCAGACTTAGGAGCATAGCTCCTCTCCTGCTGACCTGAAGATGACGGCACATCGCCCCCAGAAGGCTTCTTCTTCTTCTCTCACTTCTTCTTCCCATAAAACAGCACCTCGTTCTCTCCTTCTGAGATAGACACCCCCGCCATCTGTCTTGTCCAAACTCTCCTGCAATGCAAGCAGATTTTCCAACTCCAACAAGGATGCCTGATTTGCCCATCCCTGAACAGACGTCACAAAGGCAAGGTACTCCTTCCGCAAACCGCGGATAATATGCCTCTTCAGCTTCGCCTCAGAGATAGGCTCATCGGAATCCAAAGCAGAAATCTCTGCGCAGAGGTTTTTCATTTTTAGAAAGATGGTGGAAACAGGTAAATCTCCTTGAGTGGCCTTTGCCAACTCATTTTCTAAGAACTGTAGCCGAGCTACATTCTTCCTGTTGAAGAGGCCATCCAAGGCGATCCAGATCTCAGCAGCTGATTTGCAACCAATGATGTGATCGAAGAGTTCAGGTGAGATAACTCTCTTAAGAGTAAACTCTGCCTTTGCATTTGTTCTCTTCTAAGTCTTCACTTCATGAGCATTATCAGCAGCAAAAACTACTTCCTGAGTATCATATCCTCCAACCACCTCCCAGAGATCCGCACCCAGAAGATAACTCTACATACAAGACTTCCACTTCTTGAAGTTAGTATGTGTTAGGAGTTCAATACCAAGACCTCTTGCATATCCTGCTTTCATGGCTCTAACTCTGGCATCCTCTTCACAAGAGCAACAACTCCTAGTTGATCACTGCTTAACCACTCCAACCTCCCTCTGATACCATGTAAATTTTTTTGGATCTTGGAATGAGCAGGAGTTGTATCAATTAAAAGTTAGATCACAACAGCAAACAGAGTTCTTTATTGATGATATCAGTCTCCTTACAAAGAGAGACATACATGGCGAGACATGATTTTGCTAGTATGTAAAACAAACAGAACAGAACAAACACAGGAAGATAAATGCGGCCTGGGAGTTCAGTCCGCCGAGACCGCCACAGATCGCGACTGTTGTTTGTCAGACCGCCGAGACCAGCACACTGCACTAGCCGCTCGAGCACGAACACAGTCCGCACCCTTCAGAATCAGACCGCCGCTTCAGAACTTTTGTACTCCACAGATTTCTATTCGCGTACTGCCCCAAGTCGCCAGCTAGAAGAAGAGCTGCTTGGTCCTGTTCACACAACCTGCACAGACAAGTTACTTCAGCAAGCCGCGCGGTCAGAAAAAATCAGTCAGCAGATTCCAACACGAGTTGTGCTTACTTTTCTTCGATAGATATGTTGTCAACGGGGGGTCCTATTTATAGACACAGAGAGAAATGTGGTCACCGCCCTAGCTGATAGGAACACCTCCCACAGCCCGCAAATAGCCTTCATCAGTCCGCCCAGTCCGCATGGACATGGTCGGTCCACAAGCCAATCCGCCTACAACGCTCCTGGATAAGGACCAGTCCGCAACACCTGCGGACACCACTCCTGCTCGCAACAGACAGCCTAGTTCGTAAAGACAGGAAGCCAGTCCGCTATCTGGCGGACACCGCACCAGTCCGCACGCAGCACAACACGCGACACAGCAATAGCCTACACACTGCATCAGTCTGCACGCTGCACGCGGACACAGCACCAGTCTGCGACACAAGTCCACGACCAACAGGCACAGATCGCCCGGTCAACCAGCACACTTGGCGAACTCTGCGAATACCCTGGACTTGTCACAGATTGTGACCAAGTCTAGCAACCCACCAAAAACTTGGCGCGAGCTCGGCGGACAAGAAGTCAGACCGCCAGCTACCAATACAGTCTGCCAACCATGAACGCGGTTATCACCACTTCACCAGACATCAAGAGCACAGGCAAACGCAGATCTCACGCTCTCTATACGCAGTCCGCAACAAGCAGGCTCCGTGAATACAAAAGGAGACCGCCACATCTCTGCGGATATACCACCTATCCGCTCAGTTTCATCAAGGAACAACCACATCTCTGCCGAACTGTCTGAACACCACAACCAGGCCGCAACTGACAGGCCGCCCAGACCGCACCATCAGTCTGTCCAGGCCGCGCGGTCTGCCTGATCAGCCACTTACACTTCAACAAATTCAACAAAATCTAGAGCTATACAACAGAACCTAGGCACCCAACTTATAACTAATTACTTGTAGATGGATGGACTCAATATCTATATTAAGTGCACAAGGCTTTCCCAATATGGGATTATTCTCAACATGACCTCGCACATATAGGGTCTTTGGTTTCTAACATGTAGACTAGTTTTTTCTGTTGAAATTGTTGAAGTTGGAAGTGGGCGGTCAGAATGGTGCAAACCGCACAGACTGTCGAGACCGCGCGGCTTGCGCGGATAGGCTTGGCGAATAGCCTGGTTCTTGGCTATAGTTGTTCTCGCGGTCTGACTTAGCTGTATCCCTAGAGTGTTATCCACGAGGTTAGTTTTGTGCTAACCACTGACAGTGCGGTCTGGATTGGGAGACCACGGAGACCGGCAGACTGTCGCTTGGTGCGGTTAGAATTCTAGTCGTGTGGCAATCATCTTGGCTGCTTAAGTCCACGCGGACTGAGGTTTCTGTCCGCATAGCTGTGGGGGATGGTGATGTTAACCGCACGCGGTCTGGTGTTGGCAGTCTGCATGTTGGGCGGACTGGTGCTGCTAGCTGCCACATCACTAGCGATTACTCTACCCACCTGGGCGGTGACGGTATCCTCCTACCCACCTATAAATAGGGGTGCTGGCCTCATCATAAATAATATGAACTGTAAGAACAGCAGCTTGGGTTAAACTCGGCGGTTACATTTTTCTACACGCGCAGCAAGGGTTAGTGACCGGTTATTGTTGTGTTTGTAAATTGTGCGGCTAACACTTGGCAGCCAGGAAATTGGTTTTGAAGGCAGTGCGAATAACTGGTAGCAGTCGGCGGCGTTTAGCAACAGGTCGGAGTTTGGCGACTAGGCGGTCTCTTCCTTAGAAGTTTCCCAGCTTGGATAATTCAGTTCGCCTTTGGCAGACTGAGCAGTAGTTCGAATAAGTTGTTCGCTCTACTCGCGGTTAGGCGACCCTGTGTTGCGAACAGCGGGTAGCTCAATTCCAGTTCATCTGTGACTTCAACGGTTAGGCGATCTCGCGGTCAGGCGACCAGAAGTTGCAGACATGGTTGTTTCATCAGCAATCAATAAGCAGATGTTCGTGTGGCCTTGGCGGTTAGCGAAGCAGATAGGCGGCTACAGTGTGTTGTCTGTCAGTTTTTACTTGTCTGTTTTTGTGATCTCCATCGGGTGCATTGCAAAATCATGTCTCGCAATATATGTCTCGTTTTGTAAAGAAGACTATTAATTCAATTTCAGCTCTTGATCTTCTATCTGCTACTGGTTTATTTTGTTTAGTTGGTTGAGTGTTCCTGCGACCTTCCCGGCTTCACAAATTTTTTACATTTTCTTTAATTGAGTGATGTGTGTAAGAGTGGGTTGTTAGGACTAGTATGCTTTGATGCCACATCAGAACCTAAGCATCCAACATAAAACTAATAGATTGTTGGTGGAGGGGACCAAGATCTGTATTGAGTGCACAAAACTATATTAGTTTCTCAATGGTGGACTAATCTCAGCACAAGTTAAACATTAGCCTACATTTCTTCAACCTCTATAAGGAAAATAATAAGATAATAGTAATTTTAATCAACGAGAAATGGATGCATGTAAACATATGATAATTCTTACCATGAAGAACATCATGAAGAGATCCCATTGTAGCAAACTCATATGCAAGGACACGGAGACTGCCATCGATATAATAGCCAAGCAGCTCAACAACATTTTCATTCTTTAATCTTGATACCATTGATACCTGAAAAACCATTATATAAGGGAACCATGAATAAAATTAAGAAAATAACCATCAAAAAATTGAGAAAATCACCTGTGAAAGAAATTCTTGATCTGGCTGTTTACTGGCATCTAATTTCTTTAAAGCTGCAGCCTTACCATTCTTTAGGATACCATAATACACTCTACCATAAGATCCCTCTCCAATCAAGGCATTGTTCCCAAAATTATCAGTTATATTTTTTATTTCTTCTACAGGAATAACATGGACTTCTATAGGTTGCAATTTCACACTTTGAACACCCTTAGGGGTAGGATCAGATGAACGGTAAGATACATCATTGCCTGCATCATAATTGCAGAGTATATGCATCTTTAAATAAACAGTCATTAACAAAGAAAATTAGTACAAAAATATCGAAAACAAAAGTAGAAGTTTATCTGCTTGTAGTGGCATTTTAGGAGATTCTAAGGCTAAGATGATATTTCCTTGTACAATAATTTGCACTATGTTATTCTTTAAAATGCATATGTTCTTGCTATGGTACTGGTTTGGATTTTTTTTGTCCCAAAAAAACTTCTATTAAGAATTGGATCTCTTTAGCATTCTTCCCCATTTTTAGAGAAGGAGAAAATGCAACAGAATTAAATCAACGGGTTCTTCCTCATTTCTTTTCCTTCTAATTTATTTTGTGGTTGAATTTAACTACTGCAATATAGTTTTGACTCCTACTCCATGTTTTCATGCTTCTGAATTTTTATGTTCTATTCTTGTTATTAAAGATAAAATAAATTAGCTCATTAGGAGAGGCACATGTGTATTGACCCATGTATAGTTTATTTAGTCTCACATTATACATGTAGAAGTCTCTCCCTCTTTCTCCCTCAATATAAGTGTATGTACTCTTATTTTTTGAGATATATAAAATTCTGGGTGATTTTCTCTCTCCTGCGTCTCTCTTTCTACATGGTATAAGAGGGAATCGTCCTTTCCCGCGGTCTCCGGCTTCTATCCGCCACTTCTACTCGCCTGCGGACTGCCTATTCCTACCCGCCTTCTCTCTAAACCGTGGACTGCCTATTCCTAGCCGCCTGGCTATTACGGACTGCTAGTTCTTACCCGCTTCCTCTTCTCTCCGTGGTTCCACCTCCCCGCCGGCTTCTTATAGCCTTCTCTCTCTGACTCGTGGGGTCTACGAGCTATTGCCTTCTAGCCGCGACCTGCTTCAAGTTGTCGCGTCCTGCTTCTCGCCGCGACCTGTTTCTCATTGCCGCACCCTGCTTCAAGTCATCGCGACCTTCTTCTAGTCGTCTCAACCTGCCTCCAGTCGCCGTGACCTGCCTCAAGTCGCCGCACCCTGCTTCTCGTTGCCGCGACCTACCTCTAGTTGCCAGGACCTGCTCCTAGTCGCCGCGGCCTGCTCTTCCTAGCTCCTTGCTCCTCGCCGCGGTCTGTTTCAGTTCGTCGTGGTCTGCTCTCTTCCCGCCGCGGGCTCCGCATCTTGGTCGCGATCTCTTGTCGTTGGTGTGATCACCGAGACCGTGCGGCTGCTTCTCTTCCCGCCTAGCTCTTCTCGCTTGTGACATTCTGGTCAGCCCGTTGCAGACTGCTCCAAGTAGCTCGCCCTGCTTCTCCCTTGCGAGCTCATGCTCTAGTCCGCCGCTTGTTCTACTCGCGGTCTGCTCTGTGCTGCTTCAGTTCGTTGTTCTCTGTTGCTAGCCGCTCGACCTGCTTCAATCCGCTGCTCTCAGTTGCTAGCCGCGCGGTCTGGTTCGGCTATCCGCCATGACATCTACTGACTCAACAGTGGCTATCCCCTCCCTACTTGCCCGTGCTGCTGTCATGCCTCCCGAGGTTTGTGATGAACTTCGCATCACCACTATCTCTCTCAGTAGAAAGGACAACTTTGTCGAATGGCTTCATTCTGTTCGTCGTGTTCTACAGACAAAGGGTCTGCTCGCTCACCTTACTCGGGCCAAACCTGATGACCCTTCTGATGACTGGCTTCGCGATGACAGTCGGGTCCAATCTTGGATGCTTAACTCTATGGACACAGAGTCTTACCGCATGACAATGTATTACGAAACGGCTAAGGAAATGTGGGATGAATTGCACTCTCTCTACTCTGGCAAGGATAGCTTACAACACCTTTATGACATTATCTCTGTTCTTCAATCACTGGATCCTAGAACCACCGGCGACTTAACTTCCTTTGTTGCAAAGGCCAGGACCTTGGCTGAGGCCTGGATACAAAACCAACTCCCTTTGCAGACCTTGCTACTCAACGGGCACAGAGGGAGGTTGTTGGGATCGTTATGTTGATGGCCCGTGTTCCTAGTCATCTTCACAGCATCCGGGCTCAGATTCTCTCCTCTTCTACTATACCCTCTCTATCTGATGTTTGTTCAATGGTGCTCAAAGTTACACCACCTCCCGAGATTCCAGCTAATTTCTCTCCGGCTCTGCTCCAGTAGCCCCCACTCCCTACTCCTGCTCCCTCTGGCCGAGGCTCTTCTACTCGGGGAGGCTGTTTCACGTCTCGTGGTCGGGGACGTGCTGGGCTTTCTACTCTCAAGTGTACCTACTGTGGTCGTGATGGACACCTTGAAACTACCTGCTACCGCAAACATGGTTTGCCTCCTCATCTTACTGCCACTACTGTTGTTGTTGCTCCTACCGGTTTTTCTTCCATCGAGCCCTCTTTGACTGCTCAGAAGGATATCAATGACCTCCGCCTACAGATACTGCAGCTCCAAGGCGTGGTCAACCGTTCCTCTGGCTCCGTTGCTTCTTTCTCTGCTTAAGGTATCTTCTGTCTCTCCTACAGCTCTCAATGGATCTTGGATTCTGGAGCAACTCATCACATTACTTCTCAGAAACCTCCTCAGTACATGCACACTGAGTATCTCAAGTTTATCATTGTGGCAAATGGTGACACTACTCTGGTGTCTGAAGCTGTTGATCTACAACTTACTCCTACTCTCTCATTAACCTTGGTTTTTCATGTTCCGGGATCTCCCTTCAACCTACTGAATGTTAGTAGGCTTGCTCACGATCTTGATTGTTGTCTAATCTTTTCTACCTCTTCTTTTGTCATGCAGGATCATCGAACACAAACTATCATTGGTAGAGGACGGCTGTCAAACGGGCTTTATCTCCTGGATGTTCTTCCCACTTCCCTCTCCAATGTTCTCTCCATCAACTGGCATCGTCGTCTTGGTCATGCTCCACTTCAGATTTTCAAGAAGGCTCTTCCTGATATTCCTCTACAGGAGTTTTCTTGTGAATCATGTATCTTTGGCAAGTAGCATCGTGTTTCATTCCCCCCTACTTGTAATCGGAGTATTACTCCGTTCTCTCTTGTTCATTCTGATATTTGGGGCCCTTATAGGGTTCCCAGTATTTTTGGTTATTGGTACTTTGTAACCTTTATTGATGACTATTCACGGCTCACATGACTTTATCTACTTCGTGATCGTACTGAATTGACTTCTGTCTTTCGTGCCTTTATTGTTGAAATACGTATGCAATTTACTACTACAATACAAACAATTCGCACTGATAATGCTCGTGAATATACTGGTCGCAGCTAATCCAATTTATGCACCGAATTTGGGATAATACATCAAAACTCGTGTGCGTACACCCCTCAACAAAATGGTGTGGCCGAGCGGAAGAATCGTCATCTTCTTGATGTCACTCGGTCACTCATGCTACAAATGAAGGTTCCCGCCGAATATTGAAACTTTGTTGTCCCTACAGTTTGCTACCCCATTAATTGCATGCCCTCCTCCATGCTTAACTTTGCTTCTCTGTTCGGTCTCCTATTTCCTTCCAAATCCTCGTTCTCTCTCACGCCTCGTACATTTGGTTGTACGTGCTATGTTCACTCTCTCATACCACCAAGTGACAAACTTGCCGCTCGCGCCACCAAATGTATCTTTGTTGGTCACTCTCGTACTCAAAAGGGGTATGTTTGCTACTCTCTCATAGTCAACAAGGTACTCGTCTCCGCTGATGTTACCTTTAATGAAGAAAAAAGTTTCTTTTCCCACACCTCCGCTCTACAACCTCAGCCGACTATTCCTCGTCCGGCTGTCTCCATCACATCTGTGCCTCCAATACCTCTCCCTCCTCCAGTTTCAGCCTCACCACCTCTCCCACCTCCTCCACTTCCCCGTGTCTACACTCGACGCTCATCTCGGATAGCAGCTCGACAACAGCCCTCTTATACTGGTGATCTTCTGCGCACTGACGATCCAGCACCCCCCTCGACGGCTCATCCCACGGGAAATTATGTATCCCTCCATCGCCTCTCTCCATCTCTTCGCACTTTTGCCATCTCTCTCCACTATTTCCCTTCCTAATACTTTGCAGGAAGCTCTCCAACATCCGGACTGGCGTGCGACCATGGACGAAGAGATGACAGCCCTCTGGGCTAACTAGACTTGGGATCTTGTTCCTTTCCCTCCTGATCAGTCTTGTGTTAGCTGCAAATGGGTCTTTACAAACAAGCATGCTACTGATGGCACAGTTGATCGTCTCAAAGCTCGTTTTGTGGTCAGAGACTTCACTCAACAACATGGCATTGACTATGATGAAACCTTCTCACCGGTAGCAAAACTGAATACTGTTCGGGCTCTGATCTCTCTTGTTGTGCACCGTCAATGACCCCTTCATCAAATGGACATCAAAAATGTTTTTTCTCAATGACGATCTCCAAGAGACTGTATATGCACCAACCACCTGGGTTTGAGACCACGGGGGAGTCTCTTATATGTCATCTTAGGAAGTCTATATATGGTCTCAAACAATCTCCTCGCGCCTGGTTTGATAAGTTCAGTAAAGTGATTCGCGAGATGGGATTCACTCGGAGCTTTGTTGATTTCTCTCTCTTTACTCGCCATCAAGCAACAGGGACTATTCCTCTTCTTGTCTATGTGGATGACATTCTGACCACGGGCAACGACACAATCAGAATCCAGAATATCAAACAACATCTGAACTCCGTCTTCCAGACGAAAGATCTGGGTAATCTACGATACTTTCTTGAACTTGAGGCAAGAAGGCCCGATGGTCTGGTCCTATCTCAACGGAAATATTGCATTGATCTTCTACAAAGTGCGGGTTATTCTGGATGCAAACCTACAGACACTCTGATGGATATGAATCATAAGCTGTCTGCACATGACTCTGGGAATGACTCTGTTCTTACCAATCCAGAGTACTATCGACGTTTGGTGGGGAAACTAATCTACCTCACAGTTACACGGCCTGATATCTCATTTGTTGTTGGAGTTGTAAGTCGATTTATGCATACTCCTCGGACTTCTCATCTCCACGTCGTCGAGTGGATTCTCAGATATTTAAAGAAAGCTCATGTACAAGGACTTGTTTATAAACCATCGTCTTCCTTATCTCTTGTTCTGTACTCTGATGCTGACTACGCGGGGTCTCTTGATGATAGATGCTCCACAACTGGTTTTTGCACCTACCTCGGTGGATATCTTATTACCTGGCGTAGCAAGAAACAGACTGTTATTGCTCGTTCATCTGCTGAGTCTGAGTACCGTGTTATGGAGGCGGTCGTATCTGAGGTCACCAGGCTTGAGGGTCTCCTCAGTGATATGGGTCTCAAACTCTCCTCTCCTGCTACTCTGCTCTGCGACAGTCAAGCAGCTATACATATTGCCAAGAACCTGATATTTCATGAGCGCACAAATCATATTGAAGTTAACTGTCACTTCATTCTGAAAAAGGTTCAATCAAAGAAGATAGTGTTGGAACATGTTTCCGCATCCAGTCAAATCGCTGATATTTTTACCAAAGCTCTCTCTCGGACTTTGTATTATCAGTTCTTATCCAAGCTTGGCGCTTATGACTTGTATGCTCCAGCTTGCGGGGGAGTGTTAAAGATAAAATAAATTAGCCCATTAGGAGAGTCTCATGTGTATTGGCTCATGTATAGTTTATTTAGTCTCACATTGTACATGTAGAAGTCTCTCCCTCTTTCTCCCTCTATATAAGTGTATGTACTCTTATTTTTTGAGATATATAAAATTCTTGCTGATTTTCTCTCTCCTACATCTCTCTTTCTACACTTGTAAGCAATTTTTAAATTGTCAATTGTGTCGAATTTTTCAGTGCATTTTAATTTTTCAACAATAGAATAATTGTAGTTAAGTCTGCTGTAACCAAGAAAAATAATTTGGGAGTGATTTTAGAATTACTTCCTTATAGTCGCTCCGAAGATAATCTTTGTTGTGTTGCTTGTAGTTCATTTAAGGAGATTCTAAAAGTAAGACGATATTTCCTTTATACAACAATTTAGAGCTTTTATTCCCTAAATGCAAAGGTTGATACTATGGTATTGGTTTTGTATTTTGTTTCCAAAGAAAATTTCTACTTATTGAACTGGATCCCTTGATATTGAGAAATTTATTTTCTATATATAAATTGTTTGGTAGATTGCTCTTCCATATATGTTTTCAAAATCAAGAGTACTAGAAATCTGATCGTTCTTCCACATTCTTAGAGAAGGTGAAGTCCCAAGAGAGTTAGTACAAAAGGGGTTCAGAGTTTTAAAGTTTTCACATTTCTGTGTTAAAGGATCTATGTCCAGCGGGATTTGGCGTGTGTGGGACCGGATTTCCGTAGGACCCGATGTGGCCACGGCCCAGAATATCTTCGTCATCCCGTGGTTGGATTAGTCTCACACCGTCTGCAGTGGGTGGTCCTTGGTGTTTATGTAACCCCGTCCCCCCTTTCCTACTACTTTGAGGTTTTGGGAAGGACTTGGGCCGGGTGGGTTTCAACAAGATATCAAAGTCATCCCGCTGCGGGGATATGTTAAAAGATCTATGTCCAGCAGGATTTGTCGTGTGTGGGACCGGATTTCCGTAGGACCCAATGTGGCCACGGCCCAGAATATCCCCGCCATCCCGTGGTTGGATTAGTCCCACACCACCTGCAGTGGGTGGTCCTTGGTGTTTATGTACCCCCGTCCCCTCTTCCTACTACCTTGACATTTTGGGAAGGACTTGGGTCGGGTGGGTTTCAACACTATGAACTATTACAATGAAGCGTTAGACTTGATATCTGAGATTTGTTTAATGCTTAAGGTTTTTTAAAAAATAGCCATGAGAGGGATAGTGTATAATTTTACTTCATGAAATCAACTACTAGAAGCATGCATGTTTGACCTGTCACCTTGGCACGATGCACATGTGACATTATATATTTCATCATGTAAGAAAATTAAAATAATAATAAAAAGAAAACAATACCTATTGCATGACTTGCCGGAAACGGACCCCCTTTAACTGGTGCAACATGAATTTCTTCTTCCCCGAAACAACCAAAGCACGTCATGGGGTTGTTTATTTTAATGATATTCTTCTGAAGAGAAGCACCTTGATCTTCATATAACAAAACAAAAAAGATAAAATCAATAAAAGCACGCAAGCATCTTCTACCAACATTTCTCCTAATAAGTAACATGAATTCAAACTTTTGTTTAGATTTGGTAGAGGCATATGCAATAAAAGCACGCAAACACGCAAGCACGCAAGCATAATATGGGTCCAGCCAAGCCCCACAGCATAAAACCCTCACATTAGAATATTATAACATGATATTAAAATATTCCCAACATCAACTAAAAGCCCAGAGTATATCACAACAAAAACAAAAAGAATGCAAAGATAGTCCACTACCAAAAGAGTCCATGATGTACTAATGAAGTCTAGCGGTCTTATGGTTTTTTACATCACAAGTTCATACATGCAATACATGAAACTTAAGCACGCGGGCCTAAATATATAAAAAAAGGTAGGGAAGACACTTCATAGACTTTCTTTTGTTTTAGGAAGCTAGACTCTGCCCTACGCATTATGTTTTCCAACATCAAAACAAAGAGCAGAAAATATAGGTCGGCTGCAAACTGACCAACAACGATGTAACGAATCCACTCCTCCCGGTTGTCCTAGCGAACCCTGGAGAACCGCAACGCCCTGCAATTCAGCACTCCGTATGACAATAAAATAATCAGAAGTAATATGTATACAATATGCATCAAGTGGGGTGTCTCAAGCATCAAACACGTTCTCTACGATTTGAACGTGCAAATTGGGGTCTACTATGCAACATGTATACGGGTTGGATGATTACTGCGATTGCACCACAACTTCTAGTAAATCATCGCTGATCTTGCATATCATCATAGCGCATACACATAACGTACTCAAGGCGTTCTCACATTCATGTTTTAGAGACTAGTCGGTTATACCCCTTTTGAGACCCTTCTACTAGAGTATCTCGTCATCAGGTGTGGTTGATAAAACCCCTTTTCTGAGCCCTTCTACCAACACCTTATGCATAAGAGTGGTCGGTCATACCCTTTAGTGGGCCATTCTACCAAGTCCCAAAACTTATGAAGGAGAGCGGTTATAACCATGTCAAGCGCCCTTCAACCTATCTTCAATACAACACATCAAGCATACTGAAATCACTTGGGATTTAAAGGCAGCTAGCAAGCCTACTCTCATTGTGACACCACCATTAAGATTCGGGCGTTCCAATGACACTATGACCGCAACCGGATTAAGGTCCCAATCTCTATATAAAGTCATCATACAAACATCACCACTTAAGTTGAAATGACTACCACGACATGCATATGCTCAGAATTGAACGTCAAGCGATTATATATATTATGGCGAGATCCCGTAGTCTCCACTAATTAAGGAAACCAAGGGTCGTCTCAACACAACTAGAAAAATATTAATGAAAACCGAGAGGAGAAGATAATTACTTTCTTCGACCTCCTTCCAACCATGAGATCGGCAAATAAAAAAGATTAGCACGAGCAGAGAGGATTCTCTACGAGTTGACGGAAAAATAACTCTAATCGAGTTTCGAGGCCTCCAGCAGTGTCCTAATCCTCACTAAAAACATTTGTTCTTGTCTCCGTCTATAAATCTAGAAAGAGAACAAAAAAACGAGGTGGGAACTCCACGCTACCACAAATTAAAGCCGCTTAGAGGAAATTTGTACCATCTAAGCATATCCAAAGGTTGCAAACAAACATAAACCTGTCGCCTTAACTCAGTCGGCGGATAGTGTCATTCTCCTTTGGTCGGCAATCGGCAATCACTTGCTCAATTGGCGATCGCTGGTCCCAGTAGGCGAACGACGATCGTCGGTGCAGTCAATGAACAGAGCTACTACAATCGACGATTAACAGTAGCTACCCGGTCAAAGATCGGGGACTACTAGCGCCAATTTGCAATCGGCGATGACTGACTGCCAAGCACTAAGCTCCCAAATGCGTTCTCTGGACACGGGAAAAATCAATCCTTATGCTCCCTGGCCATGCTGCTCTTGAAAAATGTAACCTTGGCGAAAACAACAATAATACAAGCAAACAACAATATGCCACTGGGAAATAAACGCTATGTAACAGCATATAATTTTACTCTGGTTTTTTAAAAGAAGAGGATGAAACCCAGGGAGAAGAAACAAAAATTAAGTCACTCAGAGATGTTAAGGATGACAAAACTATGTTGATAATCCATAAACTAGTAAGGGACAAGTAGAAAACCGTGCAAGGATTGTTAAAATTGTTGAAGTGAGAATGTTTAATGGTCGGTCTGATTGGGCAGACCGCACTGTCCGCAGAGTCCGCTGCGGACAGGCGATTAGCTTTCGGCGGGTTGCCGATTTTCTATAGGTTGTCAGCTCAAGTTGTAACTGGGCGGATAAGGGAGTCTATCCGCAGTTGATGCAGACTCGTTTGGAGTTCGCCGAGGCATGATGTGGACTCTTTTGGAGCTCGTTTTGTTTGGCATGGTTGTGCCTTGGTCGTTTCAGGGAGTGCGGTTTGTTGATTGTGGAGTTCGCAAGGTGTGCGGACTGGATGTGGAGTCCGCCTGACGTTTTTGCTCGCAGGTTGCGGTGTCCGCTTATGTTGAGTTCGCCAGAATCCGTTGGAAGTTTGGACTTGGTCACGGTTTGTGCCAAGTCCAGTTGTCTCTGTTCGTCGAGTCCGCATGTTATGTGTGGACTGAATATGGTGTCCGCGGCGACTACTGGTTGGCTCTTGCGGTCTGGTTTTGTGCCCACCACTTGTGCGACCTGGTGCGGGTAATCGCACGATGATGGGCGGTTATCCTATCGCTATGGGTGGTGGCGGTACTGCTCACACCTATAAATAGGAGTCCTCGACTCATCATATATTAACATGAACAATAAGCTTGAAGCTCGGGTTAAAACTTGCGGTTAAGATTTCTTATCCATGCGACTTGAAGAGTAACCAATTTTTTGCTGTATTGCAAATTGTGCGCCTACCACTTATTAACCAGGGACTTGGTTCTGACTTCAGTCAGATTTTGGTGTGGCTTGCGGATAGCAATTAGTGGGTTGCAGCAGGTCACGACGTACGACCAGACGGTTTCTCTTTGGTAAAGTTTTCTCAGTTCAATAAGTCAGTCCGCTTTTGGCGGTTTGACTCTGTTCAGTTCGCCAGCGGCTTGTTCGCGGTTCTGGCGGCTAGGCGACCTTGCGGTTAGGCGGCTTGCAGTTGCAAACAGTTTCTTCAGCTTTAAATAACGGAGAGTGCGCGTTGTTAAGTTGCGGGTTGGAGACTTGGCGGCTTCAGCGAACACCGTTCTGCAGATAGGCGGTTACTGTTAGCAGTCCGCCTGGTTTACTTTTGTTTGTTTTTTGTTTCCATCGGGTGCATTGGCGAATCATGTCTCACAATATATACCTCGTGTTATAAAGAAGATTAATAATTCAAGTTCTCTTTCTTTTTGTTGTGCCGGTTTTACTTAGCTTGGTTTGGTTTAGTGTTCTTGCGATCTTTTCCCGCTTCGGTGAAATTTTTACATAGTATCAGAGGGACAGAAGTTTGAGCAGTGATCAGCCACAAAACTTGCTTGTGCTTCTGAAAGTTTCAAGTAACCAGTGTTATTACAATGGAAGAAGATTTCGCAGGAGGACTTGATATTGAATTCCTGACGCAGACTAACTTTAAAACGTGGAAGTCTTGCTTTGGGAGCTATCTTCTAGGCGAGGATCTTTAGGAGGTCGTCGGTGGAGATGACAGACAAGAGGTGAATGTTGTCGCTGGGAATACTGAAGCGGTGAAGGCTTGGAGGAGAACAAATGTTAAGGCGAAATTCACTCTAAAATGGGCAATTTCACCGGAATTGTTCGACCACATCATTGGATGTCGGTCGGCTGCTGAGATTTGGATTTCTCTTGATGGGTTGTTAAACAAAAAGAATGTAGCACGGCTACAATTCTTGGAAAATGAGTTGGCGAAAGTCACTCAGGTAGATTTGTCCATATCATCTTTCTCCTTGAAGATGAAGAACCTCTGCGCTGAAATTTCAGCACTGGACCCAAATGAGCCTATTTCTGAAGCTAAGCTGAAGAGACACATTATCCGTGGGATGCGGAAAGAATATGTGACCTTTGTTACTTCAGTACAGGGCTGGGCCAATCAACCATCTTTACTTGAGCTAGAAAATTTGCTTGTTTCACAAGAGAGTTTAGCAAGGCAGATGGCTGGAGTGTCTATTTCTAGTGGAGACAGCGAGGTTCTCTTCTCAGGAAAGAAGAAGAGATGAGACAAGAAGAAGAAATCATCTATTGGCGATGGTCTTTCAATTTCATATCAGCAAGAGAGGAGCAATGCTCCTAAGCGAAATGGATGGAAGAAAGGACTAAGATGCTACAGATGCAACAAGCTTGGTCACTTCAAGAAGGATTGCAAAACTAATCTTCAGCCAGGACATGCTGCAGGAAAGGAAAAAGCTGAATCCAGAGCTGAGGAAGGTGGATGTGGGAATGCTTTCATGACGGGCATATGTGTTCGTGCTTTGTCCACCATCGACTATCAGGAGGACTGGATTGTTGACTCGGGGTGTGGTCATTACCTCACCAGGGACGAGTCAAAGTTCTCTTCTCTGCAGACGTACTCAGGTAATGACGTTATTATTACTGCTGATGACACTGTTCATGCAGTCGAGAAGGCAGACGTGGTTTCTTTAGGCAGTGATAAGGGTTCACTCATCTTGAAGAGTGTTTATCATGTGTTGGGAATGAAGAAGAATCTCTTATCAGTGACCAACATTGTGGATGCTGGATATCATGTTTTGTTCGGCCCAACAGTAGTGAAGTTTCTTCGGAATGTGTCAGCGGTGAAGACTGATGTTACTCATGTCGGGAGAAGGGTGAAGGAGTTGTTTGTGTTTTCGACAAGCTCCTATGTTGATCAGATAAGGGCAAATAATAGTGTTTTTATCTGACATGAAAGGCTGAAGCATGTTGGGATGGACAAGTTGAAGACTATGGCGATGAAGGGCCTTGTAAAAGGTTTGTCTAGTCTGTCATCCTACGGTGACGGTCATGTTTGTGCGGGGTGTCAATATGGTAAGGTTCATCGTATTCCATTTGACAAGTCACAAACAAGATATATAGCACCGTTGGAGTGCATAAACGGTGATCTGATGGGACTCACTATCATTGTCAGTCTTCGAGATAACAGGTACATATTAGTATCGATTGATGACTACACTAGATACACGTGTATATTTTGTAGCAGAGAAGTCGGATGCAATCCAAAAGTTCGTGGAGTTCAAGGAGCTCATGGAGGGCCGGCTCGGCCTACGAATAAAGAAGTTGAGAACAGATAATAGAGGAGAGTTTACTTCAAATGAATTCTCCAACTTCTGCAGGAAGAACGGTATCCGGTGGGAGCTTACTTGTGTGCATACTCCGCAACAAAATGGAGTTGCAGAATGGAAGATCCGTCATCTGACGGAGACTTGCAAGTCCTGGCTTCATGTCAAAGGCATTCTTAGGTCCTACTGGGTAGAAGGAATGACATGTGTGGCATATGTCATCAATCGGATGTCGCCCAGTCCGAACAATATGAAGTCTCCTCATGAGTTGATGTTCAGGGAGAAACCCAACGTTGAACATCTTCGGTTGTTCGGGTCTACCTGCTAGGTACACGTTCCAAATGCTCTCAGGAAGAAGCTGGATGCGAAAGCAAAGAAGCTTGTCTTTGTGGGCTATGATTGGGGGAGGAAGGGATGGAAGTGTATGTATCCTGCAACGAAAAATTTCGTCGTCTCAAGAGATGTTGTCTTCGACGAACTTACATCGTACTAGGGTACCTCATCTGTAGAGCTACGAGAGAGCAGGTGAAACTAAGGCTAAGGGGAAGCTATGCGGGATCTTCTGGTGGAGTTGTCTGTATCACCAGGAGCTCCGGTTTCGTCTACCTCTTGGGCAGAGGCTTCTGGATCTGGAAGCATGGGGAGTGATGCTCCTAGTATGCCTAGGATCAGAGCTAGTACAGAAGAAGCAGCGGAAGTGATGGATCAGGGTCAAGCCCTGCGGAGGTCCAAGAGGACAATTATTTCACCAACTCGGTATAGGGACGGGAACATGGTGAGTTTCATCTCATGTTTCTTCGTAGGTCCCATGGACGAGCGGGAGCCTTCATACTTTGAGAACACCAATGGGGTCAAGGAGTGGAATGATGTCATGGATTAGGAGATGGTTGCCCTCAAGAAGAACGAGCATTGAGATCTTGTGCCCAAGATTGAAGACATTACTTCTGTGACGTGCAAGTGGATATATAAGCTGAAGAAGAAGGCTGGCGGGAGCATCGAGCGATACGAGGCTCGCCTTGTAGCTCGTGTGTTCTCACAACAGTATGTGGAAGAGTACAAGGAGATGTTCAGTCTTGTAGCCAAGATGACTTCAGTGCGGGTGATTATTGCGTTAGCAGCTTACTAAGGATGAAAGATTTGTCAACTCGACGTAAAAAATGATTTCTTTTATGGCAAGATTGACAAGGATATTTTCATAGTGCAGCCACCTGAATATGTTTCTGAAGTTCATCCAGGACACGTCTGCAAGCTCAAGAAGACTCTTTACGGCTTGAAGCGGACAGCGCGGGCATGGTACGGAAAGATCACATAATACCTCCAATTATGCGGGTACTTTGCTTCTGATTCAGATTCAAGTCTGTTCGTAAAGAAGAAATGGGAGCTTCAAGTCTTGGTGTTGTTGTATGTTGAAGACATGATCGTCGCGGGGAACTCAGAGGAAGAAGTAGCTAGGCTCAGGGCTGAGTTAGCTATTCAGTTCGAGATGAAGGATCTGGGTGAGCTCCACCATTTCCTTGGACTCGAAGTGGAGAGGAAGAAGAACGGTGTGTTCGTATCCCAAAGAGGCTATGCAGAGCGAATCGTTAGGTGGTTCGGCATGCGGGAGGGAAAGAGCAGCTCTACTCCTCTGGAGGTCGGACTGAAGCTCTAACGTGATGAGGGAAGGATTTTTCCTGATCCCTTGGTGTTCCGGGCTCTGGTTGGAAGTCTTATATACTTGACGATTACAAGACCAGATATTGTTTATATTGTAGGCCGAGTAAGTCGATATATGGCAGAGCCGCGGAAGCCTTATTTAGTGGCGGCCAAGAATATCCTGAAATACGTGAAGCCCACCTCAAATATGGGTCTCCTTTATGGGAGAGACACAGACTTCAACCTGCATGGTTACACAGACGCTGATTATGGGGGAGACTCGGACGATCGAAAGTCAACGTCTGGGTATGTTTTCATATGCGGATCAGCAGGTATTTCGTGGTGCAGCAAAAAGCAAGATTCAGTGTCTGTCTCCGCTATGGAACCAGAATACAAGGATTCGGCCTTGACAGCTCAGGAAGTCATCTGACTTAAGAGGTTAGTGGAGGACATACATAAGGAGCTGCAAGGTCTTACTTTGCTACACAGTGACAATAAGAGTGTTCTCAAACTGGTTAAAAATCCAGTTTGTCACACGCGGACCAAGCACATCGAGATCGAGCATCACTTCATTCGAGAGAAGGTATTTGAGGGATCTTTGATGATTGAACATGTGCAGAGAAAGGATAATGTCGCAGATGTTGAAACTGAAAATTTGGTCTCTTATGGAGTTCACTCTTGGGAAAGGGGTGATCGCACACATACTTCTCACCTGCAAGCCAAATGACAAAAGGAAATGGAAACTGACCAAAGGGCTCGGCGTGGAGGTCCGACCACACACCCGGAAGATCTTAGAGTGATTCCCCTCCTTAGCCAAAAGCTGAGCTTGTTAAATTTTCTCAACGTGGTCAGCAAGATAGCCCAAACACCAAATTAATATCTTCGGAACTACCCAGTTCGCACGCTGAACCTGCGGAAACCCAAGGACTAGAGGTTGCACCCAACAAAACAATGGAAGCACAAAAAGATCTTATTATGCATTCACTTCATTACAATCCGAGGCATACATAGCGAGACATGATTTCGCTAGTATTACAGCTGTAAACAGAAGAAACCAAAAAACAAGCCGGGCGGACAGCACTCCAGTCCGCCGAGACCGCGAGGTCGCCGAGACCGCCGAGACCGCTGAGTTCGCCCAAGCTATGCTGCAATCCGCCGAATACCACGGAGTCCGCCGAGACCGCGAGGCCGCGCGGACAGACCGTTATTCGCCTCCTGCTGAACCCGAACTGAGGAACTCCCCTACCCGCCTGAAGCCGGCGGACAGGTTATTGAAGCTGGGAAAGTTGAAACAGAACTGACAAGCCGCAGAGCGACCTCCTGCTGAGTCCGCAGAGACCGCACACTTCCAAGCACTGACCGAAGTCACAGCCAAGCTCCTGGCTCCTTGAAGTTATCCGCGCGACCTGCACACAGCAAACCGTCAGCCTGAAACAATCCGCGCGGACTGAAAAACACAGACCGCAGCACTCGCTCAACCCAATTTACTGTTCACTCACGTTACTCAGATTCCTGTAGATGTGCCAGGGGGGTCCTATTTATAGGCCAGGTGAGGAGTGTGGTCACCGCCCATGAGATAGCGACACCGCCCTAGCCCGCGCGAATACAAACGACCGTCCGCTCAGTCCGCGAGGACTTGGCCGGTCACCAAGGGAAACCGCCAGGAGCAAGGCAACCAATGACGAACCCTCTCCAGTCCGCCCAAGCTAAGCGGACAAGGCACCAGCCCGCAAAGCTCCAGCTGCTTCAGGACAGCACCCTCTTCAATGGCAGTCCGCACCAACCCGAGGCAGTCCGCAAGACTCACACCTCAATCCGCCACAAGTCCACGACCAAAGGCAAACAGCAACAGTCCGCCCGGTCACAGCGGACTTGGCGGATACGGCGGACACCATGAACTTGACACCAAGTGTGACCAAGTCCAAAACCATCAAGGGCCAGTGCGAGCATGGCGGACACAAAGTCCCGTCCGCCAAACACCCTAGCACAGACCGCAACCAGTCCGCGAGCTCCTCGCACTAGTCCAACGCAGCAGCAGCAAGCCGGACTCCAATCATCAGTCCGCCAACCGGTCTCCACAGCAAGACCTGCTGTAACACCTGAGCTCGACAAGGCCTCAGCCAAGCTCAAGGCTCAGTCCGCAACAGCCCCAACCGCGGACACACCAGTCCGCAAGGCTTCCCGCGAACTCGAACCAACCCGCCAACAGCACAAGCTTGCACCCGCGACCACTGAGCAATGCACCAGTCCGCAAGCCTCTCTATCCGCAGATACCAGGCCGCACCAAACCGCGGACTCCATGCAACAACCCGCTCAGAACACAGCCGGCTTCCACCAGACTTCTCACCAGGCCGCAACCTCAGTCCGCCCAGTCCGCCCAGTCCGCCAAAGCTGTCCGCACAGGCCGCGCGGCCTGTCCCGTCACCCACTTCCACTTCACAAATTTCAACACTCCCCCTTGAAGTGAGAAGTGGTGACCAAGCCCAGCAAGCTGCGCAAGCGTTCAAAAGGCCCCTTCGACAGCGGCTTCGTGAAGATGTCAGCAAGATTATCTTCACTCCGAACATGCCCGACCAGCAGAGACCCCTCCAACACCTTCTCCCTGATGAAGTGGTGATCAATCTCTATATGCTTGGTCCTGGCGTGACACACTGGATTGTTTACCAGTTTGAGAGCACTCTCATTGTCACCCCGGAGTAAAGTAGGCCCTTGCACTTCTTCATGAACATCCTCTATGAGCCTCCTCAACCAAACGGCTTCCCGAGCAGCCAAGGCCGAAGCCTTATACTCCGCCTCCGTGGTTGAAACCGACACCGAGTCCTGCTTCTTGCTACACCACGAGATGCTAGCTGAACCGCAAGTGAACACATAACCCGAAGTAGACCTTCGATCATCCGAATCACCGCCATAGTCAGCATCCGTGTACCCGAGCAACGCAAACTCCGCATCCCTTCCATAGAGGAGTCCCATCTCAGAAGTCACCTTGACATACTTCAGAATCCCCTTCGCCGCCACTAGATGAGATTGCCTTGGTTCAGCCATATACCGACTTACTCGGCCAACAGCATAAGCTATATCCGGCCTTGTAATCGTCAGATAGATCAAGCTCCCAACAAGAGCCCTGAACACCAAGGGATCATTTAGCACCCTTCCCTCATCTCGTCGAAGCTTCAGCCCAGATTCCAGTGGAGTAGAGCACTTCTTCCCTTCGCCCATGCCAAACCGCTTCACAATACGATCAGCATACCCTTTCTGGCTAATGAGAATCCCGCACTCCTTCCTCTTCACTTCCAGACCAAGAAAGTGATGCAACTCTCCCAAGTCTTTCATCTCGAAGCGTATAGCAAGCTCTCCCCTGAGCCTTGCTACTTCCTCCTCCGAGTTCCCTGTGATGATCATATCATCCACATACAGCAGGACCAAGACTCTTAGCTCTCCCTTCTTCTTGACGAACAAGCTAGAATCCGAGTTAGAAGCCAGGTATCCACAGAACTGCAGGTACTCTGCAATCTTCTCATACCACGCTCGAGGAGCTTGCTTCAACCCATAGAGAGCCTTCCTGAGTTTGCAGACATAGTCCGGATGCTTCTCAGAGACGAAACCAAGCGGCTGATCCATGAAGATGTCTTGTCAATCTCTCCGTAAAGAAAGGCATTCTTCACATCGAGTTGCCACAACCTCCATCCCTTGCTAGCAGCCAAGGCGATCACCACTCTTACAGACGTCATCTTCGCAACTGGACTGAATGTCTCCTCATAGTCTTCTCCATACTGCTGTGAGAATCCTCTAGCGACCAGGCGAGCCTTGAACCGATCAATGCTCCCATCAGCCTTCTTCTTCAACTTATACACCCACTTGCAAGTAACCGGAGTAATGTCATCAACCTTGGGCACAAGGTCCCAGGTTTCATTCTTCTTCAGAGCATCAATCTCTTCCTTCATGGCACCTTCCCACTTCTTCACTCCAGTGGCCTCGTTGAAGCTTGCAGGCTCTCGCTCATCCAGAGGACCTGCAAAGAAGCAGGAGACAAAGCTCACTGCATTCCCATCACAGTACCTAGCCGGTGGCTTAACCACCCTCTTCGATCTCCGAAGACACGGCTCCTTGCTCACGGCTTCCGTTGCTTCTTCAGGCTCCACTCCTACCTGGGCAAGCATTGAGCAGTGCTCCCCCTGCTTCCTGAGCCAGAAGGCTCAGCCTCGGAGTTCGAAGCAACAGGAGCTGCTGGTGAAACAGCAAGCTCCTCTTCCAAGCCTTCAGCAGCCTCCACCGGTGCTTCCTCAACCTTGCTACTTCCGGTAGGCTCCACCGAGCCACCTCCATATGACGTCAGCTCGTCAAAGACAACGTCTCTTGACACCACGAACTTCTTCGTCACAGGGTCCATGCACTTCCATCCCTTCTTCCGCTCATCATAGCCAACAAAGACAAGTTTCCTTGCCTTCGCATCCAGCTTTGTCCGTGAAGCATCCGGGACATGCACGTAGCAAGTTGAACCGAACACACGAAGGTGTCCAACACTCGGCTTCTCCTTCAGCAACAGCTCAATAGGAGTCTTCATGTTGATAGGGCTGAGTGGCATCCGGTTGATAACATATGCAGCACAAGACATTCCCTCCGCCCAAAGGACCTCGGGATATCTTTCGCATGCAGCCAGCATTTGCAGGTTTCCGTCAAATGACGGATCTTCCGCTCCGCTACCCCATTTTGTTGTGGAGTGTGAGCACAAGTAAGCTCTCGTTGGATCCCGTGCTTCCTGCAGAAGTTAGAAAACTCGGAAGAGACAAACTCTCCCCCATTATCAGTTCGAAACTTCTTAATCCGCAAGCCAAGCCGGCCTTCTACCAACTCCTTGAACTCCACGAACAAACGGAAGGCTTCCGACTTCTCCTTTAAGAAGTACACTCAAGTATACCTTGAGTAGTCATCAACCAAGACAAGCATGTATTTGCTTCCACCAAGGCTGGCAGTAACAGTCGGTCCCATCAGGTCGCCATGAATACACTCCAATGGTTTCTTGCTCCTTGTTTGAGATTTATCAAACGGAAGGCGATGTGCCTTACCGTATTGACAGCCCGCACAAACATGCCCATCACCAAAGGAGGACAACATCGGCAACCCCCTCACCAGACTTCTACTCGCCATTGCCTTTAGCTTGTCCATGCCAACATGCCCCAGCCTCTCATGCCAGATAGCCGCACTATCATTGGCCCTCATCTTATCAACATAGGCACTGGTGGAAAGAACAAACAAGTTCTTCACCCTCCTCCCAACATGAGCAACATCAGCCTTTACCGCTGATACGTTGCGAAGGAACCTCACGTCTGTTGGCCCAAACAGAACGTGATACCCAGCGTCCACCGCGTTGGTCACCGAGAAGAGGTTCTTCTTCATGCCCGGCACGTGATACACACTCCTTAACGTGAGTGGCCCCTGATCACTACCCAAAGACACGACCCCCTCCTTCTCTACTGCATAAACAGTATTATCAGCAGTGATAATAGCTTCATTACCTGAGTAAGCCTGCATGGAGGTGAACTTCGACTTGTCTCCGGTGAGGTGATGCCCACACCCGGAGTCGACGATCCACTCGCTGTTGAAGTCCTCAGCAGATAAGGCCCGGACACAAGTGTCCGTCATGAAAGCTCCTCCCCATTCTGCTTCTTCACTTCGCGAGCAAGCTTCCTCCTTTTCCGCAGCATGCCCAGGCTGCAGTTTGACCTTGCAGTCCCGCTTGAAGTGCCCTCGCTGATGACACCGGTAGCACTTCAGATTCTTCTTCCAGTCCTTAGGAGCATTGCTCCTCTCCGGCAGATATGAAGTTGAAGTCTCCTTCTCAACAGCGGCCTGCACCTTCTTCTTCTTCCCTTCCCTTCCCATCCCTTCTTCTTGCCTGAGAAGAGAGCCTCGCTGCCTTCCTGATTCAGATTCACTCCAGCCATCTGCCTTGCTAAGCTCTCCTGCGAGGCAAGCAGATTCTCCAGCTCCAGCAGAGACGGCTGAGTAGCCCACCCTTGAACAGACGTAACAAAGGCCACATACTCCTTCCGCAAGCCGCGGAAAATGTGCCTCTTCATCTTTGCCTCAGAGATAGGCTCATCAGGATCCAGTGCCGACAGCTCAGCACACAAGCTCTTCATCTTTAAGAAGTACCTGGAGATGGAAAGGTCTCCCTGAGTTGCCCTGGCCAACTCATTCTCCAGGAACTGAAGCCGCGCCACATTCTTCCTATTGAACAACTCATCAATGGTTGTCCAAATATCAGCAGCCGACTCACACCCAATGATGTGATCAAACAGTTCCAGAGAGACAGCTCTCTTCAGAACGAACTCTGCCTTAGCATTAGTTCTTCTCCAGAGCCTCACCTGTTCAGCAGTACCGAAAGCAGCAGTAACTTCCTGTCTGTCGTCTCCACCGACAACTTCCCACAGCTCCTCGCCTAGAAGATAACTCTTCATGCACGACTTCCACTTTTTATAGTTAGTCGGCGTTAAGAGTTCAATGCCAAGACCTCTTGCTAAGCTTCCTTCCATTGCAATCACCTGTTGGTACCCTTCAGCAGCACCGAGCAACAACACAGGTTGATCACCACTCAATCACTGAGTAACAACACTGGCTGACCTCCGCTCACGCAACTGAACCTCCGCAACCTCAGGAACCTCCCTCTGATACCATGTTAAATTTTCTCAACGTGGTCAGCAAGATAGCCCAAACACCAAATTAATATCTTCGGAACTACCCAGTTCGCACGCTGAACCTGCGGAAACCCAAGGACTAGAGGTTGCACCCAACAAAACAATGGAAGCACAAGAAGATCTTATTATGCATTCACTTCATTACAATCCGAGGCATACATAGCGAGACATGATTTCGCTAGTATTACAGCTGTAAACAGAAGAAACCAAAAAACAAGCCGGGCGGACAGCACTCCAGTCCGCCGAGACCGCGAGGTCGCCGAGACCGCCGAGACCGCTGAGTTCGCCCAAGCTATGCTGCAATCCGCCGAATACCACGGAGTCCGCCGAGACCGCGAGGCCGCGCGGACAGACCGTTATTCGCCTCCTGCTGAACCCGAACTGAGGAACTCCCCTACCCGCCTGAAGCCGGCGGACAGGTTATTGAAGCTGGGAAAGTTGAAACAGAACTGACAAGCCGCAGAGCGACCTCCTGCTGAGTCCGCAGAGACCGCACACTTCCAAGCACTGACCGAAGTCACAGCCAAGCTCCTGGCTCCTTGAAGTTATCCGCGCGACCTGCACACAGCAAACCGTCAGCCTGAAACAATCCGCGCGGACTGAAAAACACAGACCGCAGCACTCGCTCAACCCAATTTACTGTTCACTCACGTTACTCAGATTCCTGTAGATGTGCCAGGGGGGTCCTATTTATAGGCCAGGTGAGGAGTGTGGTCACCGCCCATGAGATAGCGACACCGCCCTAGCCCGCGCGAATACAAACGACCGTCCGCTCAGTCCGCGAGGACTTGGCCGGTCACCAAGGGAAACCGCCAGGAGCAAGGCAACCAATGACGAACCCTCTCCAGTCCGCCCAAGCTAAGCGGACAAGGCACCAGCCCGCAAAGCTCCAGCTGCTTCAGGACAGCACCCTCTTCAATGGCAGTCCGCCCCAACCCGAGGCAGTCCGCAAGACTCACACCTCAATCCGCCACAAGTCCACGACCAAAGGCAAACAGCAACAGTCCGCCCGGTCACAGCGGACTTGGCGGATACGGCGGACACCATGAACTTGACACCAAGTGTGACCAAGTCCAAAACCATCAAGGGCCAGTGCGAGCATGGCGGACACAAAGTCCCGTCCGCCAAACACCCTAGCACAGACCGCAACCAGTCCGCGAGCTCCTCGCACTAGTCCAACGCAGCAGCACCAAGCCGGACTCCAATCATCAGTCCGCCAACCGGTCTCCACAGCAAGACCTGCTGTAACACCTGAGCTCGACAAGGCCTCAGCCAAGCTCAAGGCTCAGTCCGCAACAGCCCCAACCGCGGACACACCAGTCCGCAAGGCTTCCCGCGAACTCGAACCAACCCGCCAACAGCACAAGCTTGCACCCGCGACCACTGAGCAATGCACCAGTCCGCAAGCCTCTCTATCCGCAGATACCAGGCCGCACCAAACCGCGGACTCCATGCAACAACCCGCTCAGAACACAGCCGGCTTCCACCAGACTTCTCACCAGGCCGCAACCTCAGTCCGCCCAGTCCGCCCAGTCCGCCAAAGCTGTCCGCACAGGCCGCGCGGCCTGTCCCGTCACCCACTTCCACTTCACAAATTTCAACAGAGCTAAGGCAACCTCAGAAAGCGTTAGAAGACTGGGGAACAAGTGAGCATGCCTTCTGAGGTACCCCTTGGGTCTATTTATAGTTTTCTGAAAACGGCCTGCAAATAGCCAACCTCCAATGTTCTGAGCAGCTATGTGCAGCCCAGATGGGTCTGCCAACAGCATAACTTCACTGTTCTATCAAGCAATTCGCACCTCTGGCAAGGGCACCAAGGTAATTTTGCCTCTGGGCCCCACTGGGCAGATCCCAAGGATCTGGAGGTCAGCTCGCCACGACTCTCCACCCCGCTGGGGAGGACATGACCTGGCTCCCGCAGCTCGCCCTCCCTCCTTGGGCGAGCGCGAGTCAGGCTGTCGATCCTTGCTTTGAGGCGGCCAGGTCGGCTATGGGAGAGCGGGCTGGCCGGTCTGAGATTATCACTACAGAAGTTCCAGAGGAGCTCGCCGACCTTGGTTCGACGAATTCGGATTCTCAACTCCTGAGGTTAGCTCGAAGAACGTCGAGCTCCGTCCGACGAACGCCTAGCTCCGTTCGACGAACGCCGATCTCAACCCTCTGTTCGACGAACGCCGAGCGCGACCCAAGCTCAGTTCGACGGAAGCTAGGCCTAGTTCGACGAACTCAAGGCGGATGCGGGATGGGTGGGCCAGCTCTCCCGCTTAGCTTAGGTGAGAGCGAGCTGGCCGCTCAGAGTTTGCCCACATGCTGCTCTGGCACGGTCAGGTCGCCTTGGCCCACTCGTCTCGCCTGGTGGACTCACTCGGCGAACACGGGGTTGTACACAATCCCCGCTCTTTTTGAGCTTGACCAAGCTCGGGAAGAATCATCCAACCCACGTGTTCGGTGAGTGCTTTGCTGAGCTGTCAAGGAATCTTTTAGTGGGTCCCACCCTCACATTATAAATATGTCATCGGACCCTCTGGAAAAATCCTGCCTTCTTTTAGCCTTCTCAGTGAGCTGCAGCTGCACGATGCCTGCGACTGAGGAGATGCGAGCTCGGCTAGCGGCCGCAAGGGAAAAGACTAGGGAGGAGGCTCTCGAGCCCGCCTCATGGTTGGAACTCGGATCGCCCGGCCCCCTCTTCAGGCCGGTAAAAGGGAAAATCGTCAGGCGGTCTCCGGCAAACGACCTCCCGGGCTCCAGCTCGGCGGCTGGCACCGAGGTTGCTCATGAGGTATGCGCACCTCCCGCCTGATTCCTCGCTTTGCTTCTGACTTCTCTTTCCGCAGGTGCCGCCTCATGAGGATGGAGGCGGTGGAGGGGAAGGGGGTCATTCCCTCCTGCTGTCAACTGAGCAGGTCGCCAGCACCTCGGGCCTGGGGAACCCCACTCCGGAGACTTCCCGGTTGCCAATTCCCCCTGGGTTGGGAAAATCCTTCGCGGTTCTTGAGGGAGGACTCTTCCAGGGCCGGTCGGGCTCTTCTCGGCCACCAGCTGGTGCGGGCGACGTGCCGACTCCCGGTGAGTTCATACTCGAGCCTGTTTGTTACTGCTCGCTTTTTCTGACCTACCCCTTCGCAGGTTATAACGCAATTTCCTCCTCTGATGCCGAGATGAGCACGGGATATTCGCCTCCCCCTGATACAGATCACATTTCCAAGTATCTGGGCGATCCGGCGGATGCGACGGGGATGAAGAAACAGGTGACGTGGCTATTCCAGAAGCACACGCTACTACTGCAGGAGGTCTTCAACAGGGTTGACAAGGACAAGGCAGAAATGGAGGAGCAGCTTACAGTTCTGGAGGGAGCGAGGCGCCCAGCTGACGGTGACGGGGTTACTTCTCCTGGGGTGCACATAACGCGGGCCGAGGAGCGGCTCAGGCATGCCACGGAGCAAGTCGGCCTGGCCCAGCAGGAGCTGGTGGAGGTTCGCGAGTACCATTATCCTCGTGTGCCGCCCCGATCCGGGACGCAAAGGCGGGGCAGGTGGAAGTGGATCCAGTACTGATCTGCCTGCCCCCTCCCCGAGGTTGGTCGTCGGGCCAGGGACGCATCCGCATCTCAAACCAGATCGCTTAGGAGGGTCTTCCATTCTCGAACTTTTTTATATCTGTAATAATTTGAGACTTCTCTCGCCCGTCGCCGGGTTTAATGCTTGTCGCACGCGACTCTTATTGTGTTGCTACCTAGTTTTCTTTGGGTGAAAGCGAATGAAGCCCTCTTGCTCGCCCACCGCTTCTTTAAGCGGGAGCGAGATCGCTGAATCGGCTCGCCCTGACCGTCTGTCTAACCTTGGCGGGAGCGAGCCGGGAGCTCGCACGTTGCGAACCCGCGCGACTCACCTACTGTTTCAGGCGGGTGCGAGCCGCAGCCCGCCCGCCTCTCGTGCGGGCGAGGGTGGGCGCAACCCGCTGTCGAACGGTATTCGTGGCGCGGCTGCGAGCCGGGAAGTTGAACCGTCAGGGCTCATTTTGTTATCCGCACTTTTCCCGCCAGCGGAATGTTCTCCCGCCCTTTTTCTTTCTATAAATAGGCCTTGTCGGCCCTTGCTCACCCACCACATTTAAGATTTCTCCTTCTCTCTTGCTTCCTGCGACCCTCGACTCGCCCGCTTCCTGCGAGAACTTCCTCACCCCGCTTAGCAAGCTCTCTGCGAGATGGGCGGTGGAAGCGGCGATGCGGATGGGCGGGGCAAGTACGCTTGGACCTTTTCCGAGCACGACTTTCCCCCTGCCGTCATTTCTGAAGGCGAATTGTTCGACGCCATAGGCGACCACGTTTCGCCTAAAGCTGTCACTTAAAACCGAAAACCGCAAACCGAACCGGAACCGCAAAGAACTGGACCGAACCGTTTGCAAATTATTCGGGTTCCGGTTTGAATTTTGGAACCGTGAACAACATGGGTCCGGGCGTGGTTCTTACATATTATTATCCGGACCGGAACCGCAACATACAAGGCTCAAGCGGTTTCAAGATTTTTAGACCCGATCTGAACTGGACCGAAGTAAAACCGAACCGCAACCTGTTTATTATTATTATTATTATTATTATATTGTTATTATTTTATAATTTATCTATAATATTTATACTTACTATCACGAGTGAAGCTGGTGCAGTTTGAACCCAATCCGCAATCGCACTAAAGGGGGTCGATTTTAGACCGAACAAAATTTCACCGCATAAAAATCATATGATATGGTTTGACATTGTTGCGGTTTGGAGTCAATTTTTGCAATGGATTTTTTATTTTTATACAGTTATATAATATATTTTCAATTTTACTTACATATTTTTTTAAAATATTTTATTTAAAAAATATAGAATATATAAAACTACTATTTATTAGTAATCATGAAAGACAACTAATTGTAAACGGTTGTTACGGTTGAGCATGCCGACAAGACGGGCGCAAGACAACTAGAATTCGTGGCAAGTCTACACGCGTAGGAAGACAATTGATATTATCCCACCGATCGTGGAAAAGTCCGTTGAGAAGTGAGCAACATAATTATTTCTATTTCGATGTAGTTTTGAGTTTTACTATTTGCAGTCTGCTTTTATTTCTATCCGCCAAGTTTGATTTTGGTTTTAGTTGTAACCGATTGAAACCGAACTGAACCGCATGGAACCGGACCGAACCGATAGTGGCCGGTTTGGTTTTGGTTCTTGTTGAACCGTAACCGGAACCGTTGATACGACGGTTCCAAAAATTAAGCTGGAACCAGAACCAGAACCGAAACCGGTCAAATCAAATAAGGTTTTGGTTCTAATTTGAAGAACCGTTACCTTATTGGTTCGGTTCATGGTTTTAGAAGAACTGTTACCTTATTGGTTCGGTTCATGGTTTTAGTAGAACCGGAACCGAACAGGAACCGTGACAGCTCTAGTTCCGCCGGGTTTCGTGGCGAGGCGACCTGGGGAGGGGGGAAAGATAAACGACCTCTCTGGAGGGGAGCTCGTCATCCCCTTGGCGCACTTCGAGGCAGGCCTTCGGCTTCCACTATGGCCAGAGGTTCGTCGAATATTGAAATACTTTGGGGTCGTCCCAGTTCAGATGACCCCGAATTTCATAGCTGTTATGGTCGGATTCGCCTGCCTCCTGCGGGAAGAGCGGGTTGATTTCAACCTCGCGGTCTTCCGCAAGCTGTTCTCTTTCTGTGCGAACAAGGACGGGACCGCCTATTTCTCCAGCGACCACGTCAAGGTGTGGGAGACCGTCAATAAGAGCCATAATTGGCTTAAGAAATTCGTGTTCGCCAAGGGGGACTTCGGCAACGTCCCCTTCTCGCCGGTACAGCTCAGCGAGGCGAGCTACCGCCCCCTAGCCTGGGGGGCCATGAAGCGGAGCTGTGCGGATTCTTCATCGGGAAGAACTTTGAGGTCGCCTTCCTGCGCCGGAATCTGGATAACCTCGCCCCCGTCCCGCTCGGGGGAGGTAAGCTACACGCGCTTCTCCTTTCTACTTTGATAATTTTTTCTGCTTTAACTTTCCTCTTGCAGGAGAGCGGGACATCCCCCTGCACCCTCCTTACGAGAGCGTGCGGCTCGCTTCCAGCAAGCTCGCCCGCGCCAAAGCCGCAGCCGCCGCACACCGCGAGACCTCGGCATCTGCCGCCAAGAAGCGGCCCAGCCGCGAACAACCTCCACCGCCGCCGCCCAAGAAGGTGAAGGTCACGGGCGATGCGCCTACCACGGCCCAAAGGAAATGCAAGGCCCCGGCGGCCCAACCGACCAAGGACCCCGCCCTAACGACTGCTTCGGCCAGCGGCGCCCCTAGCGAGGCGGCTGGCACCTCCGGGCCGCAAGAAGAGACGCAGTCCGCCGTGAACCCGGTGTCGAGAGGGCACCGCAACTTCGGCTACGGCGAGAAGTGCCTAGATGAGCTCGGCGTCCCCCTCCTGCTGTGGGACAAGGAGTCGAACCGGGTGATCATCTCCACCCTGCTGTCGAGCTGGCTGGAGCAGGAAACCATCAGCGGGGAGGCCTACAACGTCTCGTTCGACTTCTACTCGCGGGAGGACGCCGCCATCTACGACGAGAAGGCCACTTGGGTGCTGATCCACGAGAGCGCGCGGGCCTAGCTCCGCAGCCTGGAGCTGGCTCACATGGTCGGCCGGCGATGCACCCAAATGGAGAAGAACGCCCCCTCGCTCAAGAGGCTGGTGGACGAGAAAGAGGAGGCTCGCCGACTCGTCCAGGAGGAGGCGGAGCGATAGAGAAAGAGGGCGGACGCAGCCGATGCCGCCGTCACCGTTTTGGAGAAAGAAAAATAAGCGCTACAGGCACGGGTGCGAGAGCTAGAGGCCGCAGCAGCTCTCCCACCGCCCTCCAGCAGCGGCTGCCAGCTCGTGCACTATACCGAGTATGAGCTGGAGGAAATGATGCAGAAGAACGCTGCCAGCGCGGCGAAGTATACCCTCCAGACTCTACGGCGGGCCGATCTCATCAAGAGCGAGGGCGCGGGTCTTCCTGCGAGCGACGTGGTACCGGCGTTGTTCCTTCCGGTACCCAGGCCGGGAGACAAGTCCTACCAGCCCCTCTAGGGCTTGTCGCTCGAGAGCTCGCCTCGCCGAATTCCCGCGCCTCGCCTCTTATGTATGTTTCTTTTATTATAATGTAAACGCAGGCTAAGTTTCGATCTTGTATTTTTGTCCATCAATGAACTGTTCTGTACCCGCCTCTTGTATATATGTACACGTTACTGATGTCTGTAATGCTTCTGTGCGATGTGGATTCTCTTTTCTTTTGTGTTTGCGGCTTGTTTTGGTCCTCCCGCTCGCAGTTCCTTATTCCGCGTCCCGCCAGCGAGATCGCGCGTCCCCTAAGGACTTAGCTTAGGAAGCTTACGGGGCTTGGTTAGCTGACTCGTGAGTGGCGACCCACCTCCTTAGTCCAGATCCTCCATGTCGCCTGCTCGCTAGAGAGGGCGAGCCGACTCGGCTCGCAACCGAGCCGCCGGGTTCCGTGCTAGCTGACCCTCATGCGACGCGGCCTGGGTTCTCGTCGCCTTGGTCGTTATCTTGAGTGTTGGGCGACTATGTTGGACCCATTTCGTTAACTTTGTGACTTCTTCCTCGGTTATTCGGATGCCTGGGACCCCGACTTCTAACATTGCATTGTTCATCGAGACCTGTCTTGTCAGCCAGTTGGGAGCCGGAGTAGACTCCTACGAGTGTCATCCAGCCCTGCCAGCTAGGTGAGAGCCTGACAGCGGAATCTGCTCGGGGTTTGAGTTGAGACACACGAGTGATATCCAGCCCTGCCAGCTAGGTGAGAGCCAGGCAGCGGGATCTGCTCCGGATACGGGTAGACGCACACGAGTGACATTCAGCCCTGCCAGCTAGGTGAGAGCCTGACAGCAGGATCTGCTCGGGGTTTGAGTTGACACATATGAGTGACATCCAGCCCAGCCAACTAGGTGAGAGCCTGGCAGCGGGATCTACTCGAGGTCCGGGTAAACGTCATCGAGTGACATCCAGCTCTGCCAGCTAGGTGAGAGCCTGGCAGCGGGATCTGCTCGGGATCTGAGTTGACACACATGTGTGACATCCAGCCCTGCCAGCTAAGTGAGAGTCTGGCAGCGGGATCTACTCGGGGTCTGAGTAGATGCACACGAGTGACATCCATCTCTGCCAGCTAGGTGAGAGCCTGGCAGCGGGATCTGCTCGGGGTCTGAGTTGACACACACGAGTGACATCCAGCCCTACCAGCTAGGTGAGATCCTGGCAGCGGGATCTGCAAGGGGTCCGGGTAGACGAACACGAGTGACATCTAGCCCTGCCAGCTAGGTGAGAGCCTGGCAGCGGGATCTGTTCGGGGTCCGGGTAGACGTCATCGAGTGACATCTAGCCCTGCCAACTATGTGAGAGCATGGCAGCGGGATCTGCTCGGGGTCTGAGTTGACACATACGAGTGACATCTAGCCCTGCCAGCTAGGTGAGAGCTTGGCAGCGTGATTTGCTCGGGGTCCGGGTAGACGCACACGAGTGACATCCAGCCCTGCCAGCTATTTGAGAGTCTGGCAGCGGGATATGCTCGGGGTCTGAGTTGACACACACAAGTGACATCCAGCCCTGCCAGCTAGGTGAGAGTCTGGCAGTGGGATCTGCTCGGGGTCCAGGTAGACGCACACGAGTGACATTTAGCCCTGCCAGCTATGTGAGAGCCTTGCAGCGGGATCTGTTCGGGGTCCGGGTAGACGCACACGAGTGACATCCAGCCCTGCCAGCTAGGGGAGAGCCTGGCAGCGAGATCTGCTAGGGGTCCGGGTACACGTCATCGAGTGACATCCAGCCCTGCCAGCTAGGTGAGAGCCTGATAGCGGTATCTGCTCGGGGTCTGAGTAGACGCCATCGAGTGACTTCCAGCCCTGCCAGCTAGATGAGAGCCTAGCGACGGGATCTGTTCGGGGTCTGAGTTGACATACACGAGTGACATCCAGTTCTGCCAGCTAGGTGAGAGTCTGGCAGCGGGATCTGCTCGAGGTCCGGGAAGACGCACACGAGTGACATTCAGCCCTGTCAGCTAGGTGAGAGTCTGGCAGCAGGATCTGCTCGGGGTCTGAGTTAACACACACGAGTGACATCCAGCCCTACCAGCTAGGTGAGAGCCTGCCAGCTGGATCTGCTCGGGGTCCGGGAAGACGCACACGAGTGGCATCCAGCCCTGCCAGCTAGGTGAGAGCCTGACAGCGGGATCTGCTCAGGGTCCGGGTAGACGCACACGAGTGACATCTAGCCCTGCCAGCTAGGTGAGAGCCTGACAGCACCAAAATGTTGAAACCGAAAATTCGATCTCTTGTGGAGTTCACCCTTGGGGAAGGGGTGATCGCGCACCTACTTCTCTCCTGCAAGCCAAATGACAAAAGGAAATGGAAACTGACCCAAGGGCTCTTCGTGGAGGTCCCGCCACACACCCGGAATATCTTAGAGTGCTTCCCCTTCTTAGCCAAAAGCCGAGCTAAGGCAACCTCAAAAAGCGCTAGAATACTGGGGAACAAGTGAGCCTGCATTCGGAGATACCCCTTGGGTATATTTATAATTTTCTGAAGACGGTCTGCAAATAGCCAACCTCCGTTATTCTGAGCAACTATGTGCAGCCCAGCTGGGTTTGCCAACAGCGTAACTCCGTTGTTCTATCAAGCTATTCGCACCCCTGGCAAGGGCACCCAGGTAATTTTGCCTCTGGGCCCCACTGGGCAGATCCCAAGGATCTAGAGGTTAGCTCGTCACGACTCTCCACCCCGCTGGGGCGGAGGCGACCTGGCTCTCGCAGCTCGCCCTCCCTCCTTGGGCAAGCGCAAGCCAGGCCGCCGCAGCCCGCCGATCCTTGCTTTGAGGCAGGCTGGCGGCCAGGTCGCCTATGGGAGAGTGGGCTGGCCGGTCTGAGATTGTCACTACAGAAGTTCCAGAGGAGCTCGCCGATCTTGGTTCGACGAATTTGGATTCTCAACTCCTGAGGTTAGCTCGAAGAATGTCGAGCTCCGTTCGACGAATGCCGAGCTCCGTCAGACAAACGCCTAGCTCTGTTCGACGAATGTCGAGCTCAACCCTCTATTCGACGAACGCCGAGCGCGACCCAAGCTCAGTTCGACGAAAGCTAGGCCTAGTTCGACGAACTCAAGGCGGGTGCGGGATGGGTGGGCCAGCTTGCACAGCTCTCCCGCTTAGCTTAGGCGAGAGCGAGCTGGCCGCTCTGAGTTTGCCCACATGCTGCTCTGGCGCGGTCAGGTCGCCTTGGCCCACTCGCCTCGTCTGGTGGACCCACTCGGCGAACACGGGGTTGTACAGCAGACATCTTCACGAAGTCTCTATCAAAGGGATCATTTGTACGGTTGTGTGGTTTGCTTGGGTTGGTTTCCTCTTCTCACTTCAAAGAGGAGTGTTAAAATTGTTGTAGTGAGAATGTTTAATGGTTGTCTGATTGGGCAGACCGTACTGTTCGCAGAGTCCGCTGCGGACAGGAGGTTAGCTTTCGGCGTGTTGCCGATTTTCTGCAGGATATCAGCTCAAGTTATAACCGGGCAGATAAGGGAGTCTATCCGTAGTTGATGCAGACTCGTCTAAAGTTAGCCGAGTCAGGCGTGATGCTGACTCTTTTGGAGCTCGTTTTGTTCGGCATGGTTGTGCCTTGGTCTTTTAAGGGAGTGCGGTTTGTTGATCACGGAGTTCGCCAGGTGTGCGGACTGAATGTGGAGTCCGCCCGGCATTTTTGCTCGCGGGTTGCAATGTCCGCCTGCGTTAAGTTTGCCAGAGTCCGCTGGAGGTTTGGACTTGGTCACGGTTTGTGCCAAGTCCAGTTATTTCTGTTCGTCGAGTCCGCATGTTATGTGCGGACTGGATATGGTGTCTGTGGCGACTACTGGTTGGCTCTTGCGCTCTGGTTTTGTGCTCGCCTCATGTGCAACCTGGTGCGGGTAGTCGCACGATGATGGGCAATTATCCTACCACTATGGGTGGTGACGATACTCTGCCTTTTCTGCGACCTGGTCATCGACTCATCATATATTAACATGAACAGTAAGCTTGAAGCTCGGGTTAAAACTCGCAGTTAGGATTTCTTATCTGCACGGCTTGAAGAGTAACCGGTTTTTTGTTGTATTGCAGACTGTGTGGCTACCACTCATCGGGTGCATTGGCGAATCATGTCTCGCAATGTATACCTCGTGTTGTAAAGAAGATTGATAATTCGAGTTCTCTTTCTTTCTGTTGTGCTGGTTTTACTTGTCTTGGTTTGGTTGAGTGTTCCTGCGACTTTTTCTCACTTCGGTGAAATTTTTACAAGGATGTCTGACCAAATGATGATTGCAGCTTATTACCAATGAACATGCAACATATTAATAAAGACTTAAAATCCTACAATGTTTTGGAACCATGGTTGTATCCACACAATCAAATCAACTCCATAGAAATACAAATAATAGAGAAAACTTTTAGGATTCGGTCATTTGATGGACTTGGAACCTAGAAATTGTAATTGGAGGTTCATTTTCATTGGAATTGACCTCCAATCCCAATTCTGAAACCTCATTTCCATCCTGAACAGACACTTATTGTTAAAACTCTCATAGCAAAGTAAAACAGCAATCTAAAGTGAAACAAATCATCCACAAATGTCAAAGAATTTCTACACAAAAGAGACTGCAATCCAATTATCATTTATATGAAAGATCTAAGGAGATGGGATAGCTGAGTTAGAAGTAATGAAAAAATAGCTTAATCTTTATTCATCCCTATAAGGGGATATAAATACATGAAGGAGAGCTACCATCTTATCTTTATATATAGGAGATGTGGGACTAAAGAAAAGAACTAAATGGGCCAAGAAACTGGGTCTATTTAATAGAACCCCCCCTCCCCCCCCCCCCCCAAACTCATAAGGTGAAAGTGAGTTTGATAGCAGTAGAAAAACATCATTGTTAGCAGAAGGTCTGAGAGTCAACCAGTGAGAGTTGTTGAATCAGGAACTCATGTCTCTAAACTATATGGGCTTTAGCAAAGAAATCAGCAATCTGAAACACAAATGAAATGTGAGGAAGTGAGAGAGTTTTGTTTAGATGTTGTTGGCGGAAATAGTGATAGTCAATTTCAATATGTTTGATGCGTTCATGAAACACAGGATTGGAAGCAATCTGAATAGCACTTGTATTGTCACAGAACAGCGGTGTGGCATCTGAGATTGAAATGGGGAGATCTTGTAGGAGACATCAAAGCCAAATTATCTTAGCAGCGGCGGTGGTCATGGCACGATACTCAGTTTCAGCACTAGAACGAGACATAACATCTTGTTTCTTGGATTTCCAAGAAATTAGAGAATTGCCAAGGAAAATGCAGTATCTGGTGGTGGATTTACGATCAGAGACATCACCAGCCTAGATAGCATCGGTATAGACACGAAGATTTAGAGCTGAGTTGGATGAGAAGAGTAAGGATCTGGTCATTGTGCCACGAAGATAATGCAAGTTGCGTAGAAGGGCAGCATAGTGAGTATTTCGTGGTTGAGACAAACTGGCTGATGATATGGACGACATGAGAGATGTTCGGACGACTGATGGTGAGATATAACAGCATTTCAGGCTTTCAGCCAGTTGTCTGTATCTTGAAGGATCGGGTAGGATTTCTCCGTCTTGTGTACTAAGCTTGAGATTTAGCTCAAGTAAAGTAGCACCAGTACGATCATCAATTAATGTAGCTCTATAAAAATCTCAGTAATGAACTTTTGTTAGGATAGAAGATAACCCCTGAGAGTATGATCAATTTCTAAAACAAGGAAGTAACGAAGCGGTCTGAGATCTTTCATTTCAAACTGAGTCTTGAGGTGGCCCTTGACTTGTTGGATATGTCTTGAGTTACCTCTCATGACGATCATGTCATCAACATACAACAGCAGAAGAATTCCAGATGGATGTGAATAAGTCTGGATCGGGGAGACTTGCAGAAAAGTCGGCTGACAAGATGACAGTAGTGAACTTGGAAAACCATGCACGAGGGGCTTGTTTGAGTCCATAAAGAACCTTACAAAGATGACAAATTTGACCAGCTGAGTGGGAGACCCCTGATGGTGGTGTCATATAAATATTTTTGAAAAGGTCACCATGAAGAAAAGCATTCTTGGCATCTAGTTGAGAGATGTTCCATGAGTGGGTGGTGGCAATGGCAAGGATAGTGCGAATGAGAGTCATTTTAGAAACTGACGCAAATTTTTCATCGCAGTCAATGTCATACTGTTGTTGGAAGCCACGGGTGACGAGGCGAGCCTTACATCTGTCAATAGTTCCATCAGCTAGTGTTTTGATTTTGCATACTCATTTAGAGCTGATGGGTTGAATAACCTTAGGTAGAGAGGCTATGTCCCTAGTTCTGATATTATGTAGAGCAAGCAACTCATGGTGTTCCGCAGAACTTATATAGATGCAGACTCTTGCTATCTCTGGGGATCCTGATAACTTGACATAATAGAGAGGAAAGATTGAAGGGCGGGAGTATGAGAAGAGACCAGGCTAAGACGGTTTGGAGGTTTGTGTTGTCAAGTAGAGCGACGAAGAGACACCGGAGATGGAGGAATATCATTGGTGTTTAGAGGAAGAACATATGTGTTGGAGATATTTGAGTTACAAGGGGAAGCCTCAGTTTGTTCAGGTTCAATGGGAGAGACTGGAGTAGAGACTTGAGAAGTGGACGTTGACATATGATCAACGAATATCAAATCTTCTAGAATGGAGGATGGTAGAGGTATAGGATGATTAGGAATAGCATAATATGGGAGATGTTCAAGAAAGACTGTATGGCAGGATATTTTCATGCATCTATCAGAAGGATCGTAGCATTTATCGCCTTTGTGGTGAGATCTATAATCAAGGAAGACACATGCAACTAAATAGGGAGACAACTGTTGAAAACGAGAGACCGATCACTCACCTTAGGGTTTGATCCTTACTGCCGTAGAAGAATTACTCCTTTATATGATTAGTCACTCCTTAAGATATGGTCACCACCAGGTGAACCCAAGTTAGCTTGACTCATAACACCCCCCACCCCCCACCCCACCCCCCACCCACCCCTCAAGCTAACACTATAAGCATTCAACATCCCGAGCTTGAGCGAGAAAAAATGAAGAGATTTCCCAGAAACAGCTTTGGTGAGAATGTCAGAAAGTTGATCATCAGATGACACAAACACCACAGTGATAGTCTTGTCTTGAATTTTGTCCCGAACGAAGTGGCAGTCGACTTCAATGTGTTTGGTTCTTTCATGAAAGACGGGATTGTTAGCTATATGGATAGCCGCTTGATTATCACAGTAAATATGCATTGCTTCTGAAACAGAGAAGTCCATCTCCCCCAATATAGACTTAACCAAGATGAGCTCACAGTTAGTGACAACAATGACCTGATACTCGGCTTCTGTGGAGGAACGGGAAACAACATTTTGTTTTTTACTTCTCCAGGAAATAAGATTGCCACCAACATAGATAGAATATCCACTTGTAGATCTTCTATCCGAGGAAGAGTCTGCCCAATCAGCATCACAGTACCCATGGACCTTAAGATGACCATGATCTTAATAGAGAATGTCATTTCCGGGATCCTTTTTTAAATATTTGAGAATCCGCAAGACAACTTGATAGTGATGAACTTTAGGGTTGTGCATGAATTGACTTACTAAGCCCACAGCAAAGGAGATATCAAGTCTGGTAATAGTCAAATAAATCAACTTTCCAACAATATGTTGAAATTTTGACTTCCTCTCAAGATCGGAAGAATTTTCCTTGTGAATGTCCTAACTGGGATCCACAGGACTATCCACTGGTTTGACACCCAAATATCCAACATCTCTAAGAAGATCCAAGACATATTTACGTTGAGAAATCATAATCTTCCCCGCAGATCGAGCGATCTCAATTCCGAGAAAGTACCCAAGGATTCTCAAATCCTTAAATTCAAAGGCAGAAGTCAATTCCTTTTTTACCAAAGTAATGTAGTGTTCATCAGTTCTGGTGATAATGATGTCATCCACATAGACAACAAAAATAGTAATACATTCTTCATTTCTGTAGACAAAGACAGAGTGATCTGAAGTGCAACGAGTGAAGCTTAGATGAACAAGTTTGTCGCTTAACTTTGCAAACCAGGCCCGAGGCGACTGAGGCTATACAAGACTTTCTTAAGGCGACACTCATGTCCTTCAGGAACACCCATACCTGGGGGCGTCATATAAATTTCTTCCTGTAAATCACCATAGAGGAAGACATTTTTAACATCAAGCTGATGTAATGTCCAAGATTTATGAGCAGCACTGGACAATAAAATTCTGACGCAGTTCAGCTTAGCGACAGGGGCAAATGTCTCTGAAAAATCAATTTCATTAGCCTTTAGCAACCAGTCTCGCCTTATATTTGTCAAGAGTTCCATCTTGAAGAAATTTAGTTGTATATATCCATTTGCAACTGACGGGACGACGCCCATGTGGAATAGGAACAATTTCCCAAGTTTTTTGACGTTGAAGAGCATTCAACTCCTCCTCCATGCCCTTCGTCCAATGAGGACACAAGATAACCTTTGAAAAACTGTTAGGGATAGAAATAGAGGAAACAGAGGAAAGATATGCTTGAAAAGAGTGAGAGGTAGAATTATACCCAACATAAGTATCTATGAGATATCTAGTCCGACCGCTATGAATTTGCAGCGCAGAAGTGGTCTCCTGAGTGATGTTGTTGCTCGGATCTGGCGGAGTGGTGGTGGGTGGTGGAGCATGAGTGAGGCATTCTTGACCAAGATTTTTATGTTTCCTTCTCTGCTACACTTGAATATCCTTCCTCCTTCTGTACACACGAAGATCCTTGGTAGGAACTTCCTCTCTGATAGGAATATTCACACATCCCAAAGTAAGCACATCAACCAAAACAGGAAGAGGTGGCACCGTATCATTATCATCTTTGCTCTTCTCCTGAAATGTGATAATCTTTCCCTCATTAGAGTAATAGGGAGTATTTTCAAAAAAAACGTAACATCCTTTAAAATAAACCTTTTCTGAAGAATAGGAGAATAACACTTGTACCCCTTTTCGTTGGCAGCATATCCCGCAAAGACACATTTAATTGTTTGTGGGCCCAACTTATCCTTATAAGGCTCTACAATATGGACAAAAGCAGTACATCCAAAAATTTTGGGGGAGAGACAGAATAGAGGCATATTTGGGCAAAGAAGCTTTAGAGGGTACTTTCCCCCCAAAATACCTGTAGCCATCCGATTAATAAGATATACGGAGGTAAGAACACCTTCATCCCATAGCCCCTTAAGAACATGCATCTCTTGCAACAGGCAACGAGTGGTCTCCAAGATATGACGATTCTTCCTTTCGGCTACCCCGTTCTGTTGAGGAGTCCTCGGACATGAAGTTTGGAAAGCAATGTCATGCTCTTCCAAGAACCTTTGAAGGTCACTGCATGTGTATTCGCCTCCGTTATCACTCCGACCTTAATTTTAGTTCCAAATTGAGTCTGCACATGATGATAAAATTACTGAAATATTTCTGAAACCTCATTCTTCTTTTTCATGAGGTACACCCAAGTAAAGCGCGAGTGATCATCAATAAAAGAGACAAAATACTGAAAACCATTCACAGAGCAAATGGGAGCAGTCCAGACATCAGAATGTATCAAATCAAAGAAATTTAAACTTCGACTACGACTAGGGGCATAATTGGTTCTACAGTGCTTAGTCAATTCACAAGACTGACAATCAAAAGTAGGTGTTTCAATATTAAGAAAATGCGGAAAAGTAGTTTTTAAAGTCTTCAAACAAGCATGTCCAAATATCTTGTGCCACAACATCAACTGATCAGGGTTGGTAGACTTCTGAACACCAAAAGCTTGACAGTTGTCCAAGACATACACACCACCAGACTCATGTCCACCACCAATCGTCTTCCCACTTGCCAGATCCTGAAAAATACAATGGGAGGAGAAAAAAGTGATAAAACAGTTAAGCTTTTTAGTTAAACTGCTTACAGATAAGAGATTTGTAGGAAATATAAGAACGATAACAACAGATTTGAGAGGCACGGAGGGAGAAAGATGAATAACTCCTTTACTAGCCACAAGAGTTGAAGACCCATCGGGAAGTCTCACACTGCCAGAGGCAGGAGAAATAGAAGAGATCCTCATGGAAGACACAGTAATGTGATCGGAAGCCCCCGAGTCAATGATCCAAGAAGTAGATGGTCCTTTCGAGGACACGAGAGTAGAATGAGCATGAGCTGCCGTCCCCACAAAATCACAAGAAAGAGATCGCCCGGTAGCATTGGCTTTTAAGGCCTTCAGTTCTCCAGTCAAACTCTCGTTCTCTACCTGAAGGTACCCGGTATTCTCCAGATTATCATACATAACCGTTTGGGATCTCACATATTTCTAATCAGCACCACGAATCCAACCTGGAGGGATCAAGAGAGGATGAAGATCCCAGCATTTCTCTTTCTCATGACCTTTCTTCCAACAGTGAGGGCACTTCATCTTGCTCTTGTCCTCTAGTCTCATGTTTCTCGGGTGCTATCTCTTATGCTCTGCAGCAAGGGCAGATTTCTCATGACCAACAAGAATATCTGAACAAAGGGAATTTATACAGCTTGCCTCCCCTCGAATATAATGAGCCACCATCTCTAGATCCGGCACTGAATCTCTACCCAACATCTGGACTCTCTGGAATTCAAGTTCAGGAGGAAGACCAGAAAGCATCTCAAAGACCCTCCGTTGCATGAGCTCAGTCTTGTAGTCTCCTATAGTCTAAATAGCGGAATACTAGTCTATTTCAGCCCACTTATGGGTCAACTTGTTGTAATATTCTTTGAAATCAGTCATCCATGTCATGTGGACTTGCTCAGTTTGGAGCTAATATATTCTAGCCAATTACTTTTTGAATAATTTCGTTCGATTAACTCCCACATCTCTTTCGCAGTTTGACAGAATAAAAAATGACTTGCAATCTTGGGTTCCATAAAATTGACAAACCAATTTATCACAGTGAGGTTCTCACCTTCCCATTCCTCATATAGGGGGTCAGACATGTCAAGAGCTAACTTGGAGCCAGTGAGAAACCCATGTCTCTGATGACTCCCAATGAATATTCGCATAGATTGAGCCCATAAAAGATAATTTCTTCCATTGAGCTTGATTTGAGTAACACTATGATTGAAGTCCATATTAGAACTTCCTCCACTATAGTGTTTAGGTAGATCACCCACCCCTTCAGAGGCCCCAATACCCTTCAATTTGTCATCCATAGGAACAACCACCAAAAAGAGGAGGGAAAGGGACAGACAAAAAACAAGCCAACCACACAGACAGCAACAGAGCAAGGCAGCGGGAACAACAGGCAGCAGGAACCAACCAACAGTAACCTGCACCCACGGACGGCTTCAGCCACACCTCTGCACCGACGGACAGCCCCTGAAAACGGCCAAGCTGCACCACCAAACGGAAACCCCGACACCAACAGAACCAGCGGGAGAAGAAGAAAACGGAACCAGCGGGAGAAGAAGAAGACGGGTCCAAGTCCCGGCCACGGAACCAGCGGGAGAAGGAGACGACGATCGGTCGAGAGGATCCAGGCAACGGGAACGACCGATGACAACGGCGGCAAAACCCTCTCGAAGACGAACGACAACGATGATAGATCAAGAAGGAGATGATCGGCGACACACCTTTAGGTAGCCGCTGAAACCCCCTCTGATACCATGTTGAAAACGAGAGAGACCGATCACTCACCATAGGGTTCAATCCTTACTGTCGTAGAAGAATTACTCATTTATATGATTAGTCACTCCTTAAGATATGGTCACCACCAGGTGGACCTAAGTTAGCTTGACTCATAACAACAACTTGCTACGTTCTATTGCTAGAAGTTAAACAAAATATGTGCAACCAAAGACTCTCAAAAAAGAGTACAAAGAGGGCTTATTATGAAGACATTCATACGGGCATATGTTTTGTAGGTTTGGAGTTGGTATTCTATTTCTTAAGAATACACTAGTGTTTTAAATATCTTGGATCGATAGTTCAAAAGGACGGAGGTATTGATAAAGATTTAACACAGAATCCAAGCAGGTTGGTTGAAGTTGAGAGCCGCATCAGGGATCTTATGTGATCATAAAGAACCATTAAAACTTAATGGCAAGTTATACCGTACTGCATGCAATTAGATCAGCGATGCTCTATGGTTCTGAGTGTTGGGTAGTGAATTGTGTACATGTGCAAAAAATGGGAGTTGCGGAGATGGGAATGCTTAGGTGGATGTGTGGACACACAAAACTGGATAAAATTAGGAATGAATGTATTAGTGATAAGACAGGAGTAGCACCAATTGCAGAGATGTGAGAAGCTCGACTAAGATGGTTTGGACATGTACAAAAGAGGCCATTATAGGTATCTATTAGGCGTTGTGAGAGTCTACTCACTAGGCATGTTAAACAAGGGAGGGGTAGACCAAAAAAGACTTCGAATGAAACTATAAGTAAAGACATGATGTACTTAGGCATTAGTAAGATTATGACAAAAGACGGGTACAATGTCGATAAATGATCCATATAGTGGGATAAAGGCTTGAGTGTTGTTGTTTTACACTAGTGTGAACTGCTTCACCCCAGAACTGAACAGGAACAGAAGATGTAAGAAGGAGAGACCGAATAACCTCCATGATGTGGTGATGGCATCTTTCTGCAATCTCATTTTGTTGATGAGTGTTAAGGCATGAGTATTACACGAGAGTTCCATGAGATAGAAAGAACTATCGAAATATGTGTGAGAGGTATTCCCCCCTAGAATCAGAACGTAGATTTTTTATTTTGTAAGAGAACTGAGTTGCGACCATAGAGCTAAACTCAACATATTTAAAGAATACATCAGAATTTGCATTTAGTAAATAAAGTCAGGTAAATCGAAAATAATCATCAACAAAAATAACATAATATTTATTGCTGTTTTTTGAAATATAAGAGGAAGGATCTCATACATCAGTATGAACTAAATCAAAAGGAGCCACAGATATAGAGGGAGTGGAGGAAAAAAAGAGGCAATCTGGCAGCTTCTAAATTCTAATACAATGAATACAAGGATTAAGTTTCTTGATAAAGGTGGGCCCAAGAGCACCAAAGGAGGCAAGAAGTTGAGGTCGGGACAACGAGATGTGAGCAAGTTGACGACGCCAGAGATCACACCTAATTGTTGGGAGAGCAGAAATAGTTGAAGTGGTCAAAGTGGCAACAACAGATATAAGTTGGGACAGCGGAAGATGTAGGTTGGTAATGTAGTAGAGAACATTCCGTCAGAGTCCTTTACCAATAACCTCCCTCGTGTGGCAATTATGTATCAGACAAGTGGAAGTGTTAAAAGTAACAGTGAATCAAAGATCAGTGATCTGAGATACGGAGAGAAGATTCATGGTCAGACAAGGAACATGACGGACATGAGGGATAGTAAAGAGGGAGTGGTCTTGGATGTGACCATGGCCGGTGATCGGGAGTAAAGTGTCATCAGCTGTTCCAATGGATGAGGAGAAAAGAGGAGTGAGGGAGGAGATATGAGTAGCATCATTAGTCATGTGGTCGGAAGCACCCGAGTCCAAGATTCAAGAGTCAGAAGCTATTCCTGCGACAACAGAACCAGAAAAAGAACCATCATCAGAGGGTTGATTGTTGATTTGTAGTAGAGTCATGAGTTGTTGCACCTGTTCTGGCAAGAAGGCAGGAGAGTGATTAGCAAGAGCTGCTTGAGCAGCAGAGCGACTCGAAGAGCGAGATCTGGTGGCCACGCAAGTCTTGCGATTGGCCAGAGCATGGCATTCCCGAGTGTTATGTTTTCTTCAACGGTGAGTTTGTTTAGGGAAAAGTTGGCCTTCCCCGAGTACATGAACATCAGCGGTCGGAGAAAGAAGGATAGGAGCCCAGGGAAAAGTTGGCCTCAAAGCATGCATCGGTTTTCTTCAGTAGTGAGTTCGTTCACAACAACATCTAGAGAGAGGGTTGGAGAACGTTAAAGAAAGATACCAGCAAAGGTCTGAAATTTAAGTCGGGGATACATGAGAAACTGCAGTAGGCAACGACGATCACGAAGTACAAGATACTGATGGTAAAAGGAACTGGTGTCACCCGGACAGGAGTGGGTTCCATGATAGAGAGTTGATTCCAAAGGTCCATCATGGTCGCGTGATATTGGTAAATAGTGAGGTTACCCTGACAAGTGGATTGGATGGTTTGCAGAAGGTAGAACTCATGCGCACTATCAGTTAATGTGAAGTAGGTGCGGAGATGATTAAACATAGTCGTCGCAGTGTCATAAGGTTCTAGTTGTAGCATGACGGAGGAGAATACAGATTGAAGGACGACATTGATAACCCAATACTCATCACAAGTCCATGCGTCAAATCGGGTGAGATAGGCCTGATCAGATGCTTTGTCAGATTCTTTGTTGGCAAAAATGGCAGTAGGTATGGGAGTATTTCCATCAATATGCCCCCAAAGGCAACGACTTCTGAGATGACTCTTGATAGCTAAGGACCAAGTCCGATAGTTCGTGTCGTCAAGAGTGATGCGAAAACGTGAATCAGATGTCAGAGTGATATCAGCCATCGGGGCAAAAGAAAAATGTGGCGAGCAAGCATGGTTAGGTTGGTTAGCGACCTTAACGGGGGCATTCGAGCTTGATAGGTGGCTGACGACCTTAGAGGGCAACCTTGGCGAGCTGGAATAGATGGCTACCTTGGCGAGCTGGAATAGATGGCTACCTTGGCGGGAAGGCGAGCTTGATAGGTAGTTGGCGACCTTAAGCAAGCAACCTTGGCGAGCTTGATAGATGGCAACCTAGGCTGGTTGGCGACCTCGATAGGTGGATGCGGACAACCTTGGCAAGCACGATAGATGGATACCTTGACGAGCTGGCGACCTTGGCGACGAGCAGGCGCGGTTAGGTTGGTTGGTGACCTTGGCGGGCGAATTGACGATCTTAGCAAGCAGGCGAGCTTGAACTGACAGTTGGGTGAGGAAGTGAGGTCAGAGAGATGTTGGTGGTGAACAACTATGGGCGACCAGCGAACAACTGCAGATGAGATCGGCTAGATTGACTGGTGTGTTGATAGAAGCAAAAAAATCTGGCCGGTGTGCTGATAGAAGCGGAAAAATTTAACAAAAGTGGGTTGTCGAACCGAGTTCTAATACCATGTTAGGAGTAATGAAATAAAATAGCTTAATCTTTACTCATCTCTAGAAGGAGGTATAAATACATGAAGGAGAGCTACCATCTTTACATATAGGAGATGTGGGACTAAAGAAGAGAGCTAAATAGCCGAAGAAATTGGGCCTTACATATGGACTTTTATATACACATATTTAATATAATTAACAAGCTGAGCATGTTGAATATATGCGAGTTTACTACAAGAAAGGAAATTTTGTCATGTTAAAACTCACAGCAAAGGAAAACAGCAATCTACAAACTTGTTTAAGATAAACAAATCATCCATAAATGTCAAAGAATTTCTAGACAAAAGACACTGCAATCCAATTATCATTTATATGGAAGATGGAAGGAGATGGGATAGCTGAGCATGTTGTACATGTGCGGGTATACTACAAGAAAGGGGAATTTGTCTTGATACTTGATGGGGTTCTCCCGAGCCGGTTCGACCGAACCCGTAGAGCCCGCTAACGGCGTAACCGCCCGAAGTGTAACCATCGTCTTCATCTTCGCCATCGCCGCCTTCGCCGCGGCAACCGGCGCTGTCACCGCCCGAGGAGTGACCATCACCGTCCATCCGGCCGTCGCCCCCGAAGGGGGCGGCTTCTCACCTGCCGGGGGCGGGCGGCCATACGGCCGCCCCTCCCCCTTTGGCAGCCCAACTTTGGGCAGCCTCTTGGCCGCCCATGGTTGGGCGGCCCTCTCCCACCATAGGCGGGCAGCCATATGGCCACCTTGCCCCCTTTGGCCGCCCAAATCCGGGCAGCCATCTCCCGTCCAGGGGTAGGCGGCCATATGGCCGCCCAGCCCTCTTTGGCCACCCAGATATGGGCAGCCTCTTGGACGCCCAATTCCTAGTGGCCATCTCCCGTCCAGGGGAGGGCAGCCATATGTCCGCCCTGCCCCCTTTGGCCGCCCAGATTTGGGCGCCGCCCAGATCTTGGCGGCCATCTCCCGCCTAGGGAGGACGGCCGCGAGGCCGCCGCGCCTTCCGGCCAGGCTCCGCCTCCCGCCGGCCAACGGGCTTGCCTGGCCTCCGGCTGCCGCCCTCGTCAGCCGCTCCTCCCCTCGTGGGAGGAGGGGTTATTTTCCGGCAAGGGCAGTTATTTTCCGGCCGGGGGCGGCCTTGTCATTTACATAAAATCTATGATCCACGTGCTCTAAACGGAGAGCTCCTATTCGCTCGGCCGGTGGTTACGGGGAGAAATTACTGTCTTGCCCCTCCTAAAATCTAAAAATAAACCCCTTGCCTCTTCATTCCATCTTTTCCTCCGCCGGAGAGATCCTCCTAAGATTTTCTCTCGCATCTCTTCCTCGTACAAATTTCTCTCTCCTCATTTTCTCTTCCTAGCGCGCTCCCGTGCGCACCTCTTCCTAGCGTGTACCTATGCGCGTCGCTTCCTTGTGCGCCTATTCCTTGTGCGCACTTGAGCGCGCCTCTTCTTTCCTCTTACTTGTGAGTGTCTCTTCCTTGAGCGCTCTTGCACATGCCTCTTTCTTGCGCGCGCCTCTTCCTTGCGCGCCTCTTCCAGGCGAGCTCCCGCGCGCGCCTCTTGCGCCCTCGTGCGCGCGCCTCTTCCTCACACGCGCTCTCCTCCATGCGCGCCACCGCACGCCCCGCCGTCAAGATCGCCCAAGTGCGCCTCCACGCGCTCCGCCATCAAGACCGTCCAAACGCGCCTCCGCGCGCCCCACCGTCAAGACCGTCCAAGCGCGCAAATGTGCGCTCCGCCATCAAGACCGTCCAAGCGCGCCTCCGCGCACCCCGCCGTCAAGACTGTCCGAGCGCACCTTCGCGCACCCCTCCGTCAAGACCGTTCCAAGTGCGCCTCTGCACGCTCTGCCGTTAAGACTGTTCCAAGCACGCCACCGTGCGCACCACCAGGACCACCAAGCCTCCTCAGTGTCAGCAAACCAAGCCCTCCAGAGCGCCCAAAGTTCGTGTGCCTCGCACCACCAGCAGTTTACAAGGCCAACTTCAGAGTCCGTCAAGGACCGCTCAACTGCAGCCCGTCGTGCAGAACGCACAGAACCCCCAGTGCTCTCAACTCCGCAGCAAGCTCGTCGGGTGGCGACGAGTCAGCCATTCCAGACTCATCAAAGTGCAACAGGAGACAACCGCCGAGAATACAGCGCGCAGGACGTGTCGCTGCAGCTTTCAAGCCCGAGATCAGGGCGAGAGTAGCGAGTCACCCCCACTTCCGAACAAATGACTTCAAAGCACGGTCAGTGCACCGCTGTCCACAACTCACAAAGAAATACTTAGCTCCGTGAGTGGTAGTCTGTCACTCTTTGAGCTCTCCCTCCACTCTCTCTCAACAATTGTAACGAGAGGCGGCATGTCCCCCTCGAATTCTTCAAGAAATTCATGTACAGCAACTAGCAAATAGTGGAGCCGTCACGTTAAAACAATCATTTCCCCAGCTTTTTACTTACTGTGATTGTTTGCGTGTTCGACTGCTCCCAGAGTAAGGCGGTTCAATTTAGTCCGTTCTATCGGAGCCTCGAGCGATCCCTGTTGAAAATCATGAAGTGAAAGTGGTCATTTGAGCAGACCGCGCGGCCTGGGCGGACTGACGGTGCGGCCTGGGTGGTCAGTGGACATGGTGGCTTGGGTGGACTATTGGAGCGGCCTGAGCGGCCTGTCTATGGAGATCTCGTGGCGGTGTTCAGTTAGCTCGGCCGGGGGTTCTGGAGTTAGCTTGTCCTTGAAGTAACCGGGCGGATTGGCAGTGAGTCCGCGGGAATGTGGCGGACTCAGTTGGAGTCCGCGGAGTTCGCTGTGGCGGACGGAGTTTGGAAGTCGTGAGATCGGCATTGGTCCTTGCCTTGATCTCTTGCGATGCGGCGGGTGATAGCCGCATTTATGATGACGGACTGTTCTTGGAGCATGCGACTTGGCTTTGTGTCCGCCGAGCTCACGCCAGTTGGTTAGTGGGTTGCTGGACTTGGTCACTCTCTGTGACAAGTCCAGGGTGTTTGATGTGCTCGCAGAGTCCGTTGTTGACCGGGCGAACAGTGCTTGTTGGTCGTGGACTCGTGTGGCGGGCTGATGCAGTGTTCGCGAGTTGTGCGGGCTAGTGTCATGTCCGCATGTAGCATGCGGACTGATGCAGTGAGCGGGATGTTGTTGTGTACGCATGCTGCGAAGCGTGCGGACTGGTACGGTGTCCGCCAGGTGGCGGACTGGCTTTCTGACTTGGCGTCTGGCGAATGGTTGTCCGGCTTTGTCCTTACGAACTCGGCGGACTGGGTTGTGCTAGCTACGAGCTGGGGTGGTGACTCTATCCACTAGGGCGGTAACCACACTCCTCACCCGGCCTATAAATAGGACCCCCCCCGTCACTTCTACAGTAACTGAATGAATAGTAAGTTGAGCGCGGATTAATTGTTGCGGCCTCGATTTTGTAGTCCGCGCGGCTTGAGAATTACCGGTTGTTGTTTGCAGATTGCGTGGCTAGCACTGTGAAGCCAGGAGTCTGGTTCTGATTGCGGTCAGGAAGTAGTGGAGCTTGCGGTTACAATCGGCGGTTTGCAGCAGGTCGCACTTGGCGGCGAACCAGTCTTCTCTCCAGCAGTTGAAGTTCAAGTTCAATAACCAGTTCGCCGGTCTTGGCGGACTTGGCGGTCTGTTCCTTCAGTTCGGCGGCGGCTTGTAGAGCGGGCGTCAACAGAATAACGGGTTGTCCGCGGTTTGTGCGGACTCCGTAGATCAATGATCGCAGCAGCGGCTTGGCAGTCTTGGCGGACTCAGCGGTTTCTGAGGCAGTCCGCCCGGCTTGAAGATTTTTCTTGTTTGTTTACTTCTCTTTTGTACTTGGCGAAATCATGTCTCACCATGTATACCTGTCTTTGTAAAGATTGATAGTTGATGAATACAAGATCTGTGATTGCTCTCTGTTGTTACTGATTACATAGCTCAGTTTATGGTTGGAGTGTTCCTGCGTCTAGTTCTCGCTTTTTGTTTGATCAAGTGATCATCTTGATAGCTCTAGAAGTGTTTGCTTGACACCAGAACTACCAGTTGATCAGTTTGTGAGAATTTTCAACATGTTATCAGAGGGACAATGGCTTGAGCAGTGAGCGGTGATCAACCTCATATTGTGCTCGGCGCTTCTGGAAACTTTGTGATCAGTGGTGGTTTGCAATGGAAGGAGCTTACGGGAGAGGTCTTGGCATTGAACTTCTTACAGCGACTAACTTCAAGAAGTGAAAGTCGTGTATGAAGAGTTATCTCTTGGGCGAGGAGTTGTGGGAGGTCGTCGGTGGTGACGATAAGCAAGAGGTAACTGTTGCTACTGGTACTGTTGAGCAGGTGAGAGTTTGGAGAAGAACTAATGCAAAGGCAGAGTTTGCTCTCAAACGGGTTGTCTCACATGAGCTCTTTGATCACATCTTAGGATGTGAGTCTGCTGCGGAGATTTGGACAACCATTGATGGTTTGTTCAACAGGAAGAATGTGGCAAGGCTGCAGTTCCTGGAACATGAGTTGGCTAAGGCAACTCAAGGTGATCATTCCATCTCAAAGTTTTTCCTCAAGTTGAAGAACTTGTGTGCTGAAATATCAGCATTGGATCCTGATGAGCCCATCTCTGAAACAAATTTGAAGAGGCGCATAGTTCGCGGTTTGCGGAATGAGTATGTTGCCTTTGTGACTTCCGTACAAGGGTTGGCAACTCAACCTTCTTTGTTGGAGCTGGAAAATTTGCTAGCGTCACAGGAGAGCTTGGCTAGGCAGATGGCCGGGATGACTGAAGGAGGTAGTGAAGCTTTCTTCACTGATAAGAAGAAGAAGAAGAAGAGATGGGAGAAGAAGAAGAAGCTTGTTGTTGATGATGGGCCTTCAACTTCATATCAGCAAGAGAGGAGCGTTGCTCGTAAGAAGAACTGAAAGAAGGAGTTGAAGTGTTACAGGTGCAATCAGGCAGGACACTTCAAGCGTGACTGAAAGGTCAAGTTGCAACCTGGGCATGTTGCAGACAAGGAGGGAGCTTGTTCCAGTACTGAGGAAGCCGGATGGGGAGGAGCCTTCTTGACAAGCACGTGTGTTCGTGTTTTTGCCACTGTTGACTACCAAGATGACTGGATAGTAGACTCGGGGTGTGGTCATCACTTCACTGAAGATGAGTCGAAGTTCTCTTCGTTGCAACCGTTCTCAAGTAATGAAGCAATTATTACAGCTGATGACTCTCAAATATTTTCTTTGGATAGTGCCTGGGTCATGAGGAAGAACCTCTTCTCAGTGACCAACGCAGTTGACGCAGGCTATCATGTTCTGTTTGGCCCAACAGAAGAAAGGTTTCTCTGCAACGTATCAGCAGTAAAGGTTGATGTTGCTCATGTAGGGAGAAAAGTAAGAGACTTGTTTGTCTTATCAACAAAGCTCTTATGTTGATCGGATGAGAGTCAATGATAGTGCGGCTATCTGACATGAAATACTAGGGCACATAGGGATGGACAAGCTGAAAGCTATGTCGATGAGGAGCCTGGTATGAGAAGATTGCAGAATATCTCCAGTTCTGCGGCTATCTGGCTTTAAACTCAGACTCGAGTTTGTTCGTCAAGAAGGGGGAGCTTCTAGTCCTGGTGCTGTTGTACGTGGATGACATGATCATCACGGGGAACTCCAAGGAGGAAGTAGCTAGGGTCAGGGCAGAGCTTGATATCAGGTTCGAGATGAAGGATCTGGGTGAACTCCACCATTTCCTTGGACTTGAGGTGAAGAGAAAGGAGAACGGCATACTCGTGTCCCAGAAGGGCTATGCGGAACGGATCGTTCAGCGATTCGGCATGCAGGAGGGGAAGAGTAGCTCTACTCCATTTGATTCAGGCATCAAACTTCGGCGGGATGAGGGGAGGATTCTTCCAGATCCTTTGGTGTTTCGGGCTCTTGTTGGGAGTCTTATTTACCCTATGTTGTTAAAGGCGCAAGCCGCACCAAGGCGCAAAGGGACTCTGGAGCCTAGGCGCAGGCGCGCGCCTGAGGCACGTGAGGCGCAAAATTTGGGAAAAAAGGAAATTGTGGGAATTGGACGCCTAATTCGCTGAAATTGAGCGAATTGAGAGCCCAATTCGCTGATTTTCCGCGAATTGGGCGCCCAATTCGCTGATTGGGGGCCCCAATTCACTGATTGGGTGTCTTGGGTGATTCTAAGATCATAATTTTGCTCATCTCCCAAAAAAAAGTTTAAAAAAACATCTTGAAAGGCCCAGGCGCGCCTTTGGTGCGTCTGAGAGCCTGTAAGGCTCGCGCCTGGGCGCGCTTGAGGCGCTCCTGGGTGAGCCTGGGGCACATCGCCCGCCTCAGCCATGTTGAGGCGCGGCGGGCTGCACCCGGTGCGCCCGGCGCCTCAGGCACGCCTAGGCGCGCGCCTTGACAACACAGTATTTACCTGACGATTACAAGGCCAGACATTGCTTACGCGGTTGGCCGAGTAAGTCGGTATATGGCAGAACCCAGGAAGCTTCATCTGATGGCGGTTAGGAATATCTTGAAGTACGTGAAGGTCACTTCTGACATGGGTCTCCTTTATAGGAGAGGCACGGAGTTTTCAAGGATACTCGGACGCTTGATTACGGAGGAGATTCAGACGACCGGAAGTCAACATCCGGGTATGTCTTCACTTGTGGATCAGGCAGTATTTCTTGGTGCAGCAAGAAGCAAGACTCAGCGTTCGTCTCTACTACGGAAGCGGAATACAAGGCTTTGGCTTGGCAGCTCGGGAAGTCATCTGGCTCAGGAGACTAGTAGATGACGTCTATGAAGAAGTGCGCGGTTCTACTCTGCTGAGCGGTGACAATGAAAGTGTCCTGAAGCTGGTGAATAATTCAGTTTGTCACGCTCGGACCAAGCACATAGAGATTGAGCACCACTTCATTCGGGAAAAGGTGTTGGAGGGGTCTCTGATGGTGGAGCATGTGCGGAGTGAGGACAACATTGCGGACATCTTCACGAAGCCGTTGCCGAAGGTGTCGTTTACACGGTTACGAGGATTGATGGGCTTGATCACCACTTATCACTTCAAGTGGGAGTGTTGAAAATCATGAAGTGAAAGTGGTTGTTTGAGCAGACCGAGCGGCCTGGGCGGACTGAGTCCGCGGCCTGGGCGGACTGACGGTGCGGTCTGGGTGGTCAGTGGCCAAGGTGGACATGGTGGCTTGGGTGGACTATTGGAGCGGCCTGAGCGGCCTGTCTATGGCGATCTGGTGGCGGTGTTCAGTTAGCTCGGTCGGGGGTTCTGCAGTTAGCTTGTCCTTGAAGTAACCGGGCGGATTGGCAGTAAGTCCGCGGGAATGTGGCGGACTCAGTTGGAGCCCGCGGATTCGCTGTGGCGGACGGAGTTTAGAGTTCGTGAGATCGGCATTGGTCCTTGCCTTGATCTCTGGCGATGCGGCGAGGTGATAGCCGCATTTATGATGGCGGACTGTTCTTGGAGCATGCGACTTGGCTTCGTGTCCGCCAAGCTCGCGTCAGTTGGTTAGTGGGTTGCTGGACTTGGTCACTCTTTGTGACAAGTCCAGGGTGTTTAATGTGCTTGCAGAGTCCGTTGTTGACCGGGCGAACAGTGTCTGTTGGTCGTGGACTCGTGTGGCGGGCTGATGCAGTATTCGCGAGTTGTGTGGGCTAGTGTCGTGTCTGCATGTAGCATGCGGACTGATGCAGTGAGCGGGATGTTGTTGTGTCCGCGTGCTGCGAAGCGTGTGGACTGGTACGGTGTCCGCCAGGTGGCGGACTGGCTTTCTAACTTGGCGCCTGGTGAATGGCTGTCCGGCTTTGTCCTTGCGGACACGGCAGACTGGGTTCTGCTAGCTGCGAGCTGGGGTGATGACTCTATCCACTAGGGCGGTGACCGCACTCCTCACCTGACCTATAAATAGGACCCTCCGTAACTTCTACAGTAACTGAATGAACAGTAAGTTGAGCGTGAATTAATTGTTGCGGCCTCGGTTTTGTAGTCCGCGCGGTTTGAGAATTACTGGTTGCTGTTTGCAGGTTGCGCGGCTAGCACTGTGAAGTCAGGAGTCTGGTTCTGATTGCGGTCAGGAAGCAGTGGAGCTTGCGGTTACAATCGGCGGTTTGCAGCAGGTCGCACTTGGCGGCCAACCAGTCTTCTCTCCAGCAGTTGAAGTTCAAGTTCAATAACCAGTTCGCCGGTCTCGGCGGACTTGGCGGTCTGTTCCTTCAGTTCGGCGGCAGCCTGTAGAGCGGGCGTCAGCAGAATAACGGGTTGTCCGCGATTTGTGCGGACTTCGCAGATCAGTGATAGCAGCAGCGGCTTGGCGGTCTTGGCGGAGTCGGCGGACTCAGCGGTCTCTGAGGCAGTCCGCCCGGCTTGAAGATTTCTCTTGCTTGTTTACTTCTCATTTGTACTTGGCAAAATCATGTCTCGTCATGTATACCTGACCTTGTAAATATTGATAGTTGATGAATACAAGATCTGTGATTGCTCTCTGTTGTTACTGATTACATAGCTCAGTTTATGATTGGAGTGTTCTTGCGCCTAGTTCTCGCTTTCCGCTTGATCAAGTGATCGTCTTGATAGCTCTGGAAGTGTTTGCTTGACACCAGAACTACCAGTTGATCAGCTTGTGAGAATTTTCAACAATCCCTAACAATACTAAACATCTTAGGCTTATGTATTGTCTACTTTATATGTTGAATTTGTCGGGTGTCATCTTCAACTACTATTTGGTTGAAATCTACTATGAAAGTATCAACAGTTTGTTAGAAGTCAACCAGGTTCATAAAACAGATTTGCGCTTAATATATCTTACAGATTTACTAGCCCAAATGAATCGAACAGAAACTGGAACTCCTTTATCCTCATGTTTAATAACCTAATAGAGGAGGATTTCACCCACAATCCAATCCAATTATTATACTAAAGCTCGAATTCCAATCAACAACAAGTCATAAAACTGTCCGACACTTGTAAATTTCATGGCAGATGGGGGTCTCCTTATGGATTACGATGTACAGACCAACTCTCAACTTCTCTACAGTCGATCTAAGATCGAATCAAACATTACACAGAAGTAGTCAAATTATCAGCGTGCAACAGACACATTAAAGTGAAATAAGAAGAAGAACAATGGAACTTGCCGGCGGCTTGAGATTTGGGAACAGGAATCTCGCCTCCGACTCTCTTGACGGACAAATCGGAAGTGAATCCGACAAAAGCTTCTGCTGAAGAAGCCGGCGTATGAAGCGGAAACCGGCGGTGGAGTGTAAGAGGAAGCTCGCGATAGCTGGAAAGTTGATCGCCGAAGACGGAGGAAGTCGCCCTCGTCTTCTAGGCGCGTCAACTGTAGCTGGAGACGAGAGGATCGAACTTAAGAAGCAGAGCTCCGATTATTTTATTATAGTTTTAGTTTACTTTACCTTTTCCTGCCTCTGGCCGCAGAATCACAAGCGCAAGGAGTCCCCATTTCTCTTCCTACTCGCTGTTCTGTTGAACAAGACTATACACAGGAGTAACAGGACAGCATAAATAGTCAACTATTTCATAGGTGAGATTGGGCGTCCACAAAAGCAGGTTCATCAGCAGCGCCGTGGCGGGGCCAAACAGTGTCTTCGGCTTTATTTGGCGCCGCGATGGCGGGAGAAGAAGACGGGAGGAAATGCGGGGATGGAACTCTCTGGCTCGGAGGCAGGGATCAAAACGCACGAAACGGGCAGCTTTTTCTCGTTGCTGCGGGACTAAACGCACCAAATGTTGAAATTTCTCCTATGCTCAGCCGGTGATATGTTATCAAGCAAATATTTCCAGAGCTATCACGTTGATCACTTGATCAAGCGGAAAGCGAGAACTATCAACTTTACAAGGCAAGGTATACATGGCGAGACATGATTTCGTCAAGTACAATAGAGTCATACAAACATGAAGAAACTTCAAGCCGGGTGGACTGCCTCAGAGACCACCTAGTCCGCCAAGTCCGCTGAGACCGCCAAGTCGTTGTTGCTACACTGATCTACGTAGTCCACGCAGTCCGCAGACTACCCGTTATTCTGCTGAGACGACTGCTCTACAAGCTGTCGCCGAACTGAAAGAACAGACCGCCAAGTCCGCCAAGACCGGCGAACTGGCTATTGAACTTGAACTTCAATTGTTGGAGAGAAGACTGGCTGGCCACAAAGTGCGACCTGCTGCAAACCGCTGATTTTAACTGCAAGCTCCACTGCTTCCTGACCACAATCAGAACCAGACTCCTGGCTTCACAGTGCTAGCTGCACAACCTGCAAACAGCAACCAGTTAAACCTTCTCAATCCACGCGGACTAGAAAACTGAGGCCGCAGCAATTAATCTGCGCTCAACTTACTGTTCATCCAAGTTTCATTCAGTTACTATTGAATTGACGGGGGGTCTTATTTATAAGCGGGGTGAGGAGTGTGGTCACCGCCCTAGTAGATAGAGTCATCACCACAGCTCGCAGCTAACAGAACTCAGTCTGCCGAGTCCGCGAGGACAAGGTCCAAAGCCGATTCTCCATGCACCAAGTCAGGAAGCCTGTCCGCTACCTGGCGGACACCGCGCCAGCCCGCATGCTGCTCAGCACGCAGACAACAACAGACCACATATTGCACCAGTCTGCACGCTACACGCGGACACAGCACCAGCCCGCACAGCATGCGAACACCGCACCAGCCCATCACACGAGTCCACTACCAACGGGCACAGATCGTCCGGTCAACCAGCGGACACCGCGGGCACCGCAAATACCCTGTACTTGTCACAGTGTGTGACCAAGTCCAGCAACTCATCACACAAGTCCGCGAGCTCTGCGAACACGAAGCCAGATCGCTAGCTCCAAGGACAGTCCGTCACCAAGAACGTGGTTATCATCCACCACATCATCAAAGATCAAGGACATAGACCAATGTCGATCTCGCGATCTCCAAACTCAGTCCGCCACAACGGACTCCGCGGACTTGAACTGAGTCCGCCACACTTCCGTGGATACACCATCAATCCGCCCAGTTACATCAAGGAAAACAAGCCAACACCATAACCACAAGCCGAGCTGACAAAACACCGTCATCAGGTCGCAGTAGACAGGCCGCCAAAGCCACACCACCAGTTCACCCAGACCGCACCATCACTTAACCCAGACCGCACCATCAGTCCGCACAGGCCGCGCGGTCTGCTCAATCAACTACTTTCACTTCAAAATTTTCAATACGAAATGTCGACGAAGACTTATTTGTTTCGAGGCCTTGCTGCGGCGTTTGCTCCGCTTGAAAATTCCGAACAAATAAAGCCTTAAGCATTGTTATATTTATGAGTTTCCAACAAATTTATTATAGAGTCAATGCCTCTTAAGTTTAGGGAATTGTTAAGTGCACCAAATTTTTATTTATGTAGATTTTTGTTTTGTTTAAAACATAGCATTATGATACGTGGGCATCATATTTTTCACAATAGCAAATTAACAGAAATAACTTGATATATCAATAAATTACAATATGATTTCATTAAAAAACGATTAACAAGAAATGCATCATAGACTACATCATGAATTAACAACGATATGATTTCAAAAAAGTGAAAAAAAAAGTTTAAATAAATCTCATCTTTTATTGTCAAAACGTTCTATGTTTTAAATGTTCATATTCTGGCAATATTAATGACAAGGTCATCTTAGAATTTATAGAAAAGTGGGGTATTAATAGTTCACCCCTCATGATCCTCACTAATTTAGCGGAATCATGGGGTAACTACCGCGCACGCGATCAGCGCGTCCGATCCCCCGCACGGCCCACGCACAGATCTCACTACGTGCACCTTCCACGCAACCACCGCGATCGGACGCCAACACCACTGTCACCTGCGTCAAAGGTCTGTGCCCGGCTGGCCCCACCAAGACCGGTGTCGCCCTCCCACGGTTGCCGCCCGCAACCGCGGAGCCGCATCCGCTAAGGACGGCCGCAACACGTGGACGCCCTCTCGCGATAGCCTACCACGGTCGTGGGGCTGCTCCCACAAGGGGCGGCCGCACCCCTCGGCCGCCCTCCTGGGGCCGCCGCCCGCGCCAGCGAAGCCGCTCCCGCCAAAGGCGCCCGCACCCCGCAGCCGCCCCCACGCGGCCGCCTCTCGCGACCGCGGGGCTGCTCCCGCAAGGGCGGTCGCGCCCCGCGGCTGCGGGACCGAGCCCAAGTTGGGCGGACGCATCCTGCGACCGCCCCCCACAGCCTCCCCTCGCGGTCGTGCCCCGCGGCCGCCTCCCGTGGTCGCGGCCTCGCCCGCCACGGTAGGTCAATCCACCGGTCGTGACTCCTCCGCCAACAGGCCGATTGTCGCTGAGTTGGCCGCCCGCTCATGGCGGGCCTTCATCATCGTCTGATCATACCAACACGATCATTGTTGTTCGTTACCCACAGAGTTAGGAAAATGCGGCAGCGTAGATGGAAGGAGTTCCTGGGGGACTATACATTCAAGATCCGCTACGTGCCATGGTAACCCAATACAGTTTTGGACGCGTTGAGTCGTCGAGCCCCAGCTCAAGTCAATTGGCTATCAGTGTATGATGAGAAGTTGGTGCGGGAGTTGGAGGCGTCGGAGATGTTTGTGTGGATAAGCAAATTCAAGTGCTGAAGCAGTACTTATATGACCTGGCTTATCTGATTCGGCAGACTTTGGATATGGATGTCCAGATGAAGTAGTTCATGGTAGAGGATCTGGATGAGTCAGGTTCCCAATTCGTTGTGGAGGACAGATTGCTTTGGAAAGACAGTCATCTGTGCGTCCCAAGTGTGGGCAATTTACGGTGTGCAATTGTTGTACGAGGCACACCATACTAAGTATTGAATCCACCTGGGGAGCACAAAGATACCGCGATGTCAAGAAACTGTTTTGGTGGCCGGGTTTGAAAAAAGATGGAGCACTCTACGTGGCAAAGTGGCAAACTTGTGCCTTGGTGAAGGCGGAATACCAAAAGCTAGGCAGATTATTGAAGTCCTTGCCTATTCCGGAGTGGAAATCCGACGACATCTCTATGGATCGGTTAACAAAGGTGTCGCATTTCATTCCGCATAGGAAGGATGATCCGTTGGAGAAGTTGGCAAAACTGTATGTGGAGAATATAGTGCGGCTTCACGGTGTGCCTCGCAACATCGTGAGTGACCGAGATGGGCGGTTCACGTCCAATGATTGGAGGCTTGTGCAGCAAATGTTGGGAACAAAGCTAAAATTCAGCACAGGCTTCCATCCGCAAAGAGATGGGCAGACCGAGAGGGTCAATAGAACTATGGAAGACATGCTTCACATGTGTGTCTTGGAGTCTGGACAGCAATGGGAAGACCATATTTATTTGGTGGAGTTTGCATACAACAATAGCTACAAAGCGAGTATTCAAATGGCGCCCTTCGAGGCCCTATATGGTAGAAAATGTCGCACGCCGTTATCTTGGCTAGAAATGGGTGAGTCAAAGTTGTATAAGCGATTAGAAGTGGATGATACTTCTTCATTGGTGCTTACAATTTGGGAGAGGTTGCTTATCGCTCAGGACCGACAAGCGAAGTATTATAATGCCAAGCACAGGAACGTGGAGTTCGCTATGGGCGATTATGTGTACTTAATGATCAGGCCGTTCAAGGATGTCTCGCGGGTGCGGCGATTGAAAAAGCTAAGCCCGAGGTACATTGGGCCGTTTGAGGTTTTGGAGCGAGTTGGCGAAGCAGCCTATCGGTTGAAGCTTTTAGTGGAGCTTAGTGGTTTACATGAGGTATTCTATATATCGGTGCTACGGAAGGCGGTATAAGAGCCTGCTCAAGTGATCGCGGTCGAGTAAGTTCCGGTTGATAGCGAGTTGACAACGAAGGTCAAACTCGTGCAAATTGAGGACTAGGAGGTCACGCGGCTACGCCCTAAAGAGATCAGGATGGTCAAGGTTTGATGGGACAATTGCGGCCGAGAGGAGCTCTCTTGGGAACAAGAGTAGATTATGCTTGACGAGTACCCGGAGGTGTTCCGCTCAGGTACAATTTAATTTTGGTACTTGTCTTTCCTTTATATAATTTCGTGGACGAAATTCTTTTAAGAGGGGGAGAGTTGTAATGCCCCGAAACTGAAAAGAGCGACGGGGGACGTTTTGGGCCAGATTTGGAATCTGGTAGTAGGCACACGGCCTGGGACACTGGCGTGTCCCAGGGCATGTCAGGCTGGGTTCGACGTTTTGGTCGAGAGGTCGATGATTTTGGAGTCGACGATCGTCGAGCCGAGAACACGGCCTGCGACACGGGTGTGTCGTAGGGCGTGTCAAGCACATGTCCACGATCGGCCCAGGGTTTCGACGAATTTCGCTTGATGATGTGTCGAGACATGGCACACGGCCTGCGACACGGGCGTGTCGACCCATATCGACACTCGTACCGGGGAGTCGGCGAATTTTGCTCGACAATGTGTCAAGACAAGGCACACGGCCTAGGACACGGGCGTGTCCAAGGCCTTGTCGGGTGTCGACAAGCTTCACTCGACGAAGTGCCGAGTGTCGAGACAGTGAACACGGGCTGGATCCCAGGCATGTTCGGGTAGACACGGGTTAGGACATGAGCGTGTCCAAGAACCCGTGTTATTCTCGGGTTGTTTTCGGGATAAATCTATGGGGACACACGGCCGACCACACAGACATATCAGTTGGAACACGGGCATGTCAGGTAGAACACGAGCGTGTCGGGTGCCCGTGTGTTGTTCCAGGCGCGTCGATGGAAGGAGTTCCTGGGGGACTATACATTCAAGATCCGCTACGTGCCTGGTAACGGCCTAGTTTAGTCCTGTCTACCAGAATGATTGAGTTGGTCGCAATAGTTTGGCGCGGTCTGTGGGAACCCGTTGCCCCAAAGCTCGGCGAAATTTTCTAAAATATTCTGAAGATAGTGTCCTCTACCCAACGACACTCGAGACTGTGACTAGGAGGAAGGGCAGCGCCATCCGTAAATCGGTTTACAAGAGTCGAGGAAGTGCTACCCCCTCTCCCCTCCACATTGATTTACCTAGCCAGAAGAAATCCATCAACATATGTGCAAGCGTGCTTAACAAATGCATTGCCCAGATAAACGAGCTACAAGACCACTTTCTTGCCGTTTGTCAAGAAATAGGACAAAGTTCTGTGGGAGGGCTCCAACCAACTAACTTTCCACAACAAGGGGTTCTTTCCACCTCAATTAAACAGTCCTCGCAAAGAACCTTTGACATAGAGAAAGAATTCTTTGAGTCAAGTAGTTCTCCGACTTCCGTGGAATCGATTCAGGAGACAAAAAACAATTACCTTCGTTACATGCTAAATAACAAAAGTACCAGACAAAATGGGTTTGGATGAGTGTCACAACCTGCAACCCTTGATAAGCAACCTTCAACCGTTCTCATCACCGACTGAGCTCAGCTCAGTAGGTGATGAGAACTGTTGAACGTTGCTTATGAAGGGTAGCGGGTTCGAAACCATGCGCCGACAATGTGTTGTTTGTTGAGAAACATGTCAAAGAGGTGTTGGGGTGTATATGCTGCAGCCCTGTATCGATGTCAGTTGGGTCCTGGTAAAGCCTTGTAAGAGATCGGGCCTGGGCCGTTACAATGAGGGAGTTCATAAGCCGCATAACAGAAAACAAAAGTACGACAAATATCACACCCCGATGAGCCCCAATATTTTTTACGAGCACTCTCCGTTCACGCCATCCGTTCCGGCGTGTCCCATCACAAAGGGTTTTAAGTATCACGATATCAAGAGATTTGATGAAGCAGGCAATCCGCTCACACACATAAGGCATTATGTGGCCGTTAGGCACATCTGTCAGGCCTCACAAGAGCTACAATGTAAAATATTCCCTGCTACACTAAAAGGACAAGCTCTGGCGTGGTTTCTCTCACTGGAGGAAGGAAGAATTGGCAGCTTCGTAGAGTTAGCATTTTTTTTTGCGAGTCAGTTCTCCTCAAATAACAACAAGAAGATGATCTCTGGTGAGTTAGGTAAGCCACAAGCAAGAAAAGGAAGTTATAGGATAATCTACAGACGAAACCCAAGAAGAATGACGGAGGTCATGAAGATGCTTATCAACCAAAAAGACATCGCTGACGCCAAAAGTGTATGTCGCTCAACACTGCCCAAGATAAAATCTTTCAAACTATTCGCAATCATCTTGCTTTATGAAAACCCAAGCCACTTGCTCCAAGTCGAGGAGATCTCTCAAAATACTGTGAATGTCATCATGGGTCTGGCCATGATACGGAGGAGTGCAATCAATTAAAGGATGAGATTCAATGATTCCCTCGTCTGGGGAAATAGATCAATTTTTCAAAGAAAAAAAGGAGCAAGACCCCCATCAAAACCTAAGTAGCATTACCATAGTTATCGAAGAACCCTCAACAAAAATAACCTAAGTATTGGTTGATGAAGGGATTACAATTAATGTATTATTTCTTTCAACACTGCTTCGGCACAAGCTGATAAGCGGAAGCCTCGAGCTCAAATCAAAAAGTGCACGCATCCCGAGAAGCTCTCTAGTACCGATCCTCGACACCATCTCTCTTCCGGTTACTTTTGGTGAAGGACCACTCCAAGCAACCTATGATGTACAACTCGTAGTCATTCAAGCAGATTTTGATTATACTGCAATACTTCAACTATATAACTCATATTCGTCGAGAGTGGATCCCTCATAGCCAGGTCAACAGGAAGTCAAAGTTAATAAGTCAAAACAGAGATTAGAGTCAGTATTCAAAACAATAGAAGACCTGAGCGAGTATGGCGAGCTCCCCTCGCATACTCGCAGGCGGTGACTAGGGTAGATGCTTGCCTGCAGCCGAGCGAGCTCCCTCAGAAGTCGCCAAGTCGTCTGGGTGGGGCTATAAATAAGATCTCACTCCCTTTGGATTTGCCTATAAATAAGACCACATGGGTACAAGGATCTGAACTTGGGAATCTTGTAAAAGATCTTGACCACCTCATTTTTTGGACATCAAGCTGAGCCTTTGAATCTTTTTTTCAAAGATACAAGCTCTGAGCTAGCTGTATAACCCGTAATTCATCGAGACCACAAGTACCAATGCAGACGGCTATTAGCAGACCATTGGACGAGCTTGGGTGAGCTGTGGCGAGCAGAGGCGAGCTTGGGCGAGCAGAGGCGAGCTGTGGCTAGTAGAGGCGAGCTTGGGCGAGCGGAGGCGAGCTGTGGCGAGCTTGGGCGAGCAGGGGCGAGCTTGGGCAAGTTTGGGCGAGTATCTCGCGAGTTTGGGTGAGTAGCCCTTGGAACTCGCTAGCAGAAGCTGGATACTCGCCTATACCCCCCCCCCCCAGGATTTCTCTCTAAATAGCCCCCTATGGGTACTAGAAATGACATTTTTGGAAGAGGTTGAGGTCCCCCAAGTGGATACTCGCCCAATCATGCCTGCCTAGTACCTCGCTCAGCCTTTTCGTTGCAGAGGGGAAGCTTCTTATAAGCTTCCAGGTACGTGGTGGGACCTCCCTGCTAGAGCACTTGGGGTGTACTTATAGATAGTTTCCTCTCTCTCGTGCTAGCCACTTGAATTATGACGTCAGATCGTAGAATCAGTAACCTTAGGCTGCCTTGATCTTATTTCTGAGGTTGGGAATTTTCCTGGCTTTAGCACATGGTGCGGTGAGCGTGGATAGTAGCCGAGGAAGAAATTTTTGCAAGAAGACTTCATAACTTAAGATGAACTCGCGAGCATTAAGCAAGGTGGGCGAGTTCTCGGCAACGTGGGAGAGTTCTCGACAAGGTGGGCGAGCTTCTTGGTTACTTGCTCATTGGTGACATCACGATGGCAACTTTCAAATTCGATGGCTACATGGGGCGAGCTTACCTATTACTTGCTCATAAGCGAGTTCCAGTTCGCGACCTCCTTAGGCGAGTTCCAGATGACGACTTCAGTTAGCAAGTATAAGAGAACGAGTTCATGCAGGCAAGTTGTAGGTGGTAATATGCTCTGGCGAGCTTCATACAACGAGGTCCAAATCAACTCGCAGGTGTCCTGTTTACAGGTTGGCGAGCTTCCTTGTAACTCGCCCATATGTGAGTATAGGCAGGATTGGCGACTTCGAAGAGGCGAGCATCATTCTTACTCGCTCATATGCGAGTTCTGCAGGTGAAGAAGCGAGTATCTTTGTTACTCGCCCAAAGGCGAGTTAAAGGGGCGAGTATCTTTGTTACTCGCCCATAGGCGATTTTCGCAGGAGGCTTGCTCGCAAGGCCGTGATAGCTCAGAATTTGGGCGAGTTGGGAGTGGAAAATCAAAAATTTCCCTGAAAACTCTGCGTAGGGGTTCCAATGTCAGGAGTGACACTTACCCTCCGCCTAGTTCATCCCCTTTTTCAATAGTGGTACTTTTCATACATATTCATACTTACGGGTGCTTTGGTAAAGCCTATGAGTACTTTTTGTATGTCTGACAAACAAGGCGAATCACGACGTGTTTACCACCAGGGAAAAATATACAAGGCACTTCGTAGGCTCCTACCTACGATGATCTCCTCTGACAACCTTCATTCCATGAGACGGCTTACTCATGACATCTTCAAGCTAGTATTCTACGAGCTCCTACTCGTGATGCTCTTTATGATTACTAAGTGCACTCTTCAATTCCACGAGTTCCATACTCGGGAGAGGATCACATCAATAGCTAGGTGCTCTCTTCAATTTTGTGAGTTTCATACTTGCGAGGTGATCTCTTCAACAGTTATGGTGCTCTCCTTTAATTTTGCGAGTTCCATACTCGCGAGATCACTGTTTCAGCAACTATGGTGTTCGGTACGTGTACAACCCCGTATTCACAGAGTAGGTGTAACGTCCCGAAACTCAAAAGAGCGACGGGTGGCGTTTTGAGCCAAGTTTGGAATTTGGCAGGGGTCACACAGCCTGGGACACGGGCGTGTCCCAGGGCGTTTCGTGCTCGGGTCGACGATCTGGCCAAGCGGTCGACGAATTTTGGAGTCGACGATCGTCGAGCAGCGAACATGACCTGGGACACGGGCGTGTCACATGTCGTGTCCTTCACGGGTTGAAGCCGGGCTGTGGCATGGTTGTTACACGGGGTCAGCACACTGGCCGTGTCGGGTAGACACGGGCGTGTCAAATGGGACATGGGCGTGTCCAAGACCCGTGTTCTTCTCAGGTTGGTGTTGGGCCTGTGTCGATGGAGGAACGCGGCCTACTACACAACCGTGTACTGGATGACACGGGCGTGTCAATCCGGACACGGGCGTGCCGAGAACCAGTGTTCTTTTAGGGACGCGTCGGTTTCGACGGCGAATGGGGAACACGGCTCTGGACACAGGCGTGTCACAGGCTGTGTTCGGCCCAGATTTTTGGATTTCAATGGCGAATCGTGGCCGTTCGTTTCCTTATTTTGGGATCTGACGGATGGGGGTTATTCCTGCTGGGATATACTCGGGAATAGGGTTTCAAAGCCCCCATTTCTCTTACTCAATCTCTTTCTAAAGATCTAGAGAGAGGGGAGAGTAAGGAAGAAGAAGGAGGCTAGATCCGGTCACCAGCGGAGCTTCAGAGCTCCAAATCGCGAGCCAACTTCGGATCTACGGAGGTAAGGAGATTGCGGTGCTTTTTATCCGCATAGATTTTCATGGCACCAAGGAAAAATGCTAAGGTAACGATTCTCATCCTAGGACATGTGAAGCCCTCTTTTCATTTTCATAGGAAGCCCGCTCTCGCGAGTTTGCGGTGAGTTGAGGCGTTCCTTCGGGTAGACATGAATTGTCCCCATTGTGTACATGTAGAGTCTGTAATCGAGAATGGATATAGGCATGATGTGTGAAGCCTACCCGGACAAGTTGGTCTGGATCGGTGATCTTGCATTGCATGAATAGCCGGAGAAGACTCCGCACGAATGTTTGTTTTTCAGGTTTTCTACGTGATAGATTGCAACATGGAGCCTTGGGGATTAACTCCAAGGTGCACCCAAAAAACTGGGCAAATGCGTGATTCTGCCAACATGGTGGCCTGGGAGCCAACCTAAACATAACTGGGTTATGTGATGTGTGTAGACGATACGGGACTCAGGGAAGCTTGACCCGCGTAGACGGCTTAAGTTGACATTGCGGTGTGAGCAACGGGTTAGGCGGAACCGTACCCGATCTATGTGGTTCGATTAAAGAGACCTAAGGTACTTGGTACTCGCCGTTGGCATAGATGTAGGGTCTTAGGCAGTGGCCAGAAAGACCAAATGCTCACGAGATATTGCCGTCCAGGGGACGGTGGCGAGTCAGCGGGCTTGGACCGTGTTCACCGAGAATGTGCCCTGAGAGCACGGGGTGTGAGGCCGTGTGTGCTCATGCCTGTGATGAAATGTTTATTCACTATACTGCTTGGTTATGCTAACAAAGTGCAGGGAAAGAGCATCGCCGCCCAGATTATGGGGGCGGGATCATTGTAATTTGGTCAGCATAGCTGACCGTTGCTTTTGTTTGCCACCGTTGTGGTGGACTGTTGCTTGCAGGTTCTGCGGAGCCGAGTGGTAAATAGCGGGCTAAAGCCCAAGTTGTTGAGCCGGCCCTCGAAGGCCAAATTTTGAGTGTTTACTTGTTTCATTCATGTGTGACCGGCCTGCGTGTCGTGGAATGGAAGACACATTTTATTCGAGTAAACAATTGTAAGGCCTTAAGACCATTGTACTTGTGTATTGTACGTTCATTCCGGTTGGTTTAAGTAGTGGACATTCATGCTTATGACTGGGTTATAAATTTGTAACTTTTAATAATTGCTTCCGCTAGAATGACTTTGTGTAAGACGGTGGTATTAGTTGGATGGTATCCCATTGAGTAACCACCCGGTCTGTCTGTGGTATATGGCGTCGGGCCCCGGCTGGACTTACTGTTATATGCTATGCGACGGATATGAGTGTTACAATTTGGTATCAGACTACTGGTTTCGGTCAGGCTTAAATGAATTCGTGGACGAATTCTTTTAAGGGGTGGTGAGCACATGTGTGTGCGTCATCGTTATAACATCAAAAGAACTCATGAATGTCCACTTAGGAATGAAAATACACGTGTTTGAGGAACCTGCGTGTTCCTATAATTGCTTTTTGCAATTTTGTTTGGTCGCTTAACGGTGTGTTGTACAACTATAAGTGACCAGAAGTGGTGCAGGGCCGTCAGAACGCCCAGTTTCTGAGGCTAGTGGCGCACCAAATGATGCTCCTGCGACACCTCCCTCGGCTGAAACCATACGATTGGTTGCCGAAGCAGTGTTTGTCATGATCAATGTGCAGTCTGCAAGGCAAATGCAGCAGCCCGCTCCTACGATGGAGCAGGTACCGCTTCAAAGGGATGAACCGAGAAGAGTGGAGCAAGTAGTGGTGGAACCTTTGGTGCCTAGGAAAGCAACTGAAAGGCAGCTCAAACATGTTATAAGCTTTAATCCTCCTGTGTTCTCGGGGTTGGGAACCTCATCTCAAGCTGAAGACAGGCTCTCCCGAGTGAAGAGAGTCCTGACAGCTACTGAAACGGAGGAGTGGCGGATGACCACTATAACTACATTCCTGTTGGACGAGGATGCGAGGCTGTGGTGGGAAGGTCTAGAGCTGCATCACTTAAGAGGAAGGCAACTCATGGACGTCTCGATGGAAGAGTTTTCAAGATTGTTCTTGTCTAGGTACCTCCCTTCGGCGCAGAGGATGGCATTGGAGAATGAGTTCCTGAAATTGGTGCAAGGAGAGAGTAGCGTTGATGAGTATCTCCACGAGTTCACTCGATTGGGTCGGTACGCTAGCTCCACATTTGCAGATGAGAAGTGCAAGACAAACCGATTCTATGAAGGTTTGAGAGATGACTTGAGGCTACTGCTCTCGGGGCCTATGACGCAGGGCTTCTTGACCCAGGTCAATATGGCCCGGTCTTTGGAGAAGGACTTTAAGAATGTACAAGCAAAGAAAAACTCTGGTGAGAAGAGGACAGAGTTCAAAGTGCCGGCTAATGCGAAGTCTGGGTATCGCAAATTCAATAAGAAGGTTAGGACTTTGGGTCCAGCCCCTTCTTCTGGTGCTTCTGGGGCGACCACGGGTCGAACCCCGGGCGTATGCTTTACTTGTGGGAAGCCGGGGCACTTTGCCCGTGACTACTGGAGCGGACGTCCCAAGTCCGAAAGGAAGCCAAGAGAAACATATGAATAGAAGGGCAAGGCGGTGGAGTCAACCACGTCTCATTATGCTCCGGCTCAACCTAGAGTTTATAATCATGGCCAGCAGGAGGCCATTAAGCAAGCGGATGTGGTGACAGGTACGGTTTAAATTTATAGCAAGTTAATTTTTAAATGCTTGTTATGCGTGTGTTACCTTACCACTGCTTGTATATGATTTGTGCTGATTTGTGAGAATCCGGCGAGAGCACTCTTCGATACGGGAGCTTCACACTCCTTTTTGTCCGAAGGATTCATATCGCGCGTCGGATTACCTTCTTCGATGGTGAAGGACAAACTGGATGTACTGTTGCCGAATGAAAGTTCGAAGCGCGCGGATAGAATTTGTGGCGTAAAGATTCGTATTGGGAGTCAAGAGTTTGATTTGCAAGTGTCGTTACTACCGCTAGTGGAGTTCGACGTGATATTTGGCATGGACTGACTCTCGGAGCAGCAAGCTTTTATTGATTGCGGTCGCAAGGAATACAAGTTGGGAACAGGTCATGAGACGACTTTTACGGGCTTGAAAGGGTCGAGCAAGATTTTTATGTTTGCTCTTCAAGTGGTGAAGGCGGTTCGTGCTGGTGCAGAGCTGTTCTTTACGCTAGTGGAGGTTGCAAAGCCTAAGCCTACGTTGGACAGTATTTTAGTGGTATCTGAGTACCCTGATGTGTTCCCTGGCAAACTTCCTGGAGCCCCGCCTCAACGGGAGATTGATTTCACCATCGAGCTAGTGTCAGGTGTTAAACCTGTATCCCGATCTTCGTATCGGCTAGCGCCTAAGGAGATGGCGGAGCTGAAAGTTCAACTTCAAAAGTTGTTGGAGCAAGGTTATGTGCGTCCAAGTTCTTCGCCTTGGAGCGCACTGGACATTTTTGGTAAAAAGAAGGACGGAAGCTTGAGACTTTGTATTGATTATCGAGAGCTGAACAAGCTAACGGAGAAGAACAAGTACCCGATCCCAAGGATTGATGATCTGTTCGATCAGTTAGTCGGGTCGACGGTGTACTCGAAGTTGGATCTCAAGTCCGGGTATTATCAGCTGAGAATAAGGGAGAGTGATATCCCCAAGACAGCTTTTAGTACAAGATACGGCCATTACGAGTTTACGATCATGCCATTTGGGCTAACCAATGCGCCGTCAGTGTTCATGGATCTGATGAACAGGACTTTCAGGGAGTACTTCGACCACTTTGTGATCGTCTTCATCGACAATATATTGGTGTACTCGCAGAGTGAGGAGGATCACTTTAAGCATCTGCATTTGGTGCTGGAGACGCTGAGGAGGAATCAATTGTACGCCAAGTTCTCCAAATGCATGTTTTGGTTGTCCTCAATAGCGTTCCTTGGTCATATAGTCAGTGGAGAGGGAATTGCGGTGGATCCGACGAAGATTGTTGCGATATGAGAGTTCGGTCTGTTATTTTATGTTCGCACGTGGTATCAGAGCCCTCGGTCCTTTCCTCCTGATTGTGTGCGCGCTCTCTATCTTCACGGCTTGTTTCCTCATTCCGCGACCTGTCCTCGCAGTTTGTTTCTTCTTTCCGCGACCTGTATTCGCGGTTAGATTCCTCTTCTGACCTTTACCTGTGACCTGTCTTTGCGGCTTGTTTCTTCTTTCCGCAACCTGTCTTCGCGGCTTGATTCATGTTCGCGCGGCTTGATTCATGTTCGAGCGGCTTGATTCTGTCTGTTCCTGCTTGTTGTTTATGCGACTTCTTGCTTCCTCTTTTTTAGCCGCTCCGCCTCTTTCTCGCCGCGACTTGTTGTAAACCGTCGCGACCTGTGCTAGTCGCTCTCCTCTCCTTTGTCGTCACGACCTCTCCTTAAGTCGTCGCGACCTTGTTAGCCGCTCTCCTTCTATCGGCTTATCCTTCTAGCTGCAGCTTGTTTCTCCTACCACTTTATTCTATGACCAACTTCGATCTCTCCACCACCACTACTCCCGTCGTTGCTCATCCTCCTACACCTCCCACTCCTTCTGGTAATCTTGGCACTGCTTCCAAGCTTATTGGTCCCAACTATCTGGATTGGAGTGTCTCCTTCACCTTCATTTTCCACTCTTAACGTAAACGTCATCATCTCACTGATGATCCCCCTCCGCATGATTTCCCTCTCTTTGATGACTGGGATGTCAGCGATGCTCTTGTCCGCACATGGCTGGCTAACTGCCTTTCTAACGAATGTCTCTCTGTCATTCGTCATGATGACACCGTTAAGGACGCTTGGCTACATCTTGCTGCTCTCTACTCCAAGGGGGCTCAGATGTCTCGCATCTATACTTTATATGCGGACCTCTTTGCACTTCCCTCCATGTCTCCAGCGGCCGCTTACCCGTATGTTCAGGCTCTCGGAGCCGAAATTCTACAAAATCGTCCCTTCTCTGCTGATCTCGCTGAACAACACAAACACTTCAAGGAGCTTCTGGTTGTGTGTTATCTTCTTCGTCTTCCGGAGTCATATGACATGATCCGTCAACAGATCTTTGGTGAGGCGAAGTCTCCCACCCTGGATGCCACCGCTGCCCGCATCGCCGCTGTTACTTCTTTGCTCCAACATCCGTTGTTATCCTCCCCTCCTCAACCGGACAACTCCGCTCATCATACTCAGCGCAGTGGCTCTGGTGGTCGCCATCTCCCCTCTAGTGAACATGGTGCTGCTCGGTTTCTTTACTCTCATTGTGGCCGCACCGGCCATATGGTTGATTGTTGTTAGAAGAAGCATCCTCATCTTCAACCATCTGGCGACGCTTCCTCTTCCTCTTCGAAGCTGTCCGCCTCTGTGGTCACGTCTTCAGGTAGTGCCCACGTCGTTACTCAAGATAAATGGTTGATCGACTTTGGTGCTACTAATCATATGACCGGCGATCCGCATTATTTTTCTCTCCTACATTAGCATGACCGGTTACCCCCAGTCCTTGTTGCAGACGGCTCTCCCTCACCGGTCAATGGAATGGGGGTGGTTCAAGTTAGTCCGTCTCTTCGCTTGGCGGACACTCTCTATGTGCCCAAGTTCCCTTGCAACTTGTTATATGTAACTTCACTTTACAAACAACTGCAATGCTCTGTCACATTCACGTCTACTACTTGTTCTTTTCAGGATCCGGGCACCAAGCGGACGATTGCTACTGGGACTGAGAGTGGCGGCCTCTATTTCCTCGACGACGTTTGTTCACTCTCCGCCTTCTCTGCATCTTCTACTGATCTTCTCTAGTGGCACCTTCGTCTTGGTCATGCTCCTCCCCGTCTCCTTCATCAGCTTCTACCGCATCTTCCTCCGCACAGCCCACCGCTCAGCTGTGAAGCATGTCAACTTGGCAAGCATCACCGCTCCTCCTTCCCACCAAATCAAGGCCATGGATCCTCCCGGCTGTTTGCACTTGTTCACTCCGACGTCTAGGGTCCTGCTCCTACCCTCACCGTTGGTCGGGGTAGTTCGTATTTTGTAACGTTTATTGATGATTTCTCTAGATGTACATGGGTGTATCTTTTAAAGGATCGCTCAGAACTTTTCTCTGTATGGACATCTTTTTATAATATGATTATAACTCAGTTTCATATGTCTATTAAAGTTTTTCGTTCTGACAACGCTAAGGAATATCTTAGCAATGCTTTCACTTCTTTTTGTGTGCAAAATGGTATTCTTCATCAAACTACATGTGTCTATACCTCACAACAAAATGGGGTGGCGGAACGCAAAAACCGTCACCTTCTTGATGTCGTTTGCACTCTGATGACCCAAATGCACGTTCCTCGCTCCTATTGGGGATACGTTGTCCTTCTCTCCTGTTACCTCATTAATCGCATTCCGTCCACGGTTCTCCACGGCCAAACTCCTTTCTCTATTCTCTATCCTGGCAAGGAAGTGTTTCCTCTTCCTCTGCGTATCTTTGGGTGCACAGCTTTTGTGCACAATCCTTCCGCCACCCATGACAAACTTGACTCCCGTGCCACCAAGTGTATCTTTTTGGGTTACTCAACTACCCAAAAAGGATACTGTTATTTTTATCCCGTTCTTCAGAAATAATATATCTCCGCGGATGTGACATTCTTTGAGAATGTGTCATTTTTCTCCTCTGACCCACCTCCACCTCCTTCTCCCACCGCCCCTCCACCCCGTTTACTCTCGTTGAGCTTCTCCCACCATCACCTCCACCATCTCTTCCCTCCCCCTCTTCCTCATCACCACCGTCATCTCCTTCTTCTCCGTGGCCGTCTCTCTTCTCTCCCGGGCCAGCTCTCTCTGTCACAGATGCTCCAGTTACTGAGGAATCTACGGACCTGGATCTTCCCATTGCTCTTCGTAAAGGGGTGCGAACGTGTACCCAGCACCCGCTGGCTGCTGTTGTTTCCTATGAACGTCTCACTCCTTCTCGCAGGGTATTTGCATTGGCTATATCAGCGACTACCACTCCCCGCACCACCAGGAAGCTCTTACCATTCCTCATTGGAATGCTGTCATGGATAAGGAAATTTCTACCCTTACTGAACGGGGAACCTGGACCCTTGTTCCCCCACCTTTGGGCACGAATATTGTTGGCTGCCGCTGGGTATTTGTTGTCAAATTCCATCCTGATGGCAGCGTGGATCGCTACAAGGCCCGCCTGGTGGTCAAAGGATTCACTCAGACATATAGTGTTGATTACTTCAACACCTTCTCTCCCGTTGCTCGCTTCAGCACCATTCGGGTCCTTCTCTCTGTCGTTGTCAATAGGGATTGACCCATTTTGCAGCTGGATGTTAAAAATGTTTTCCTCTACGGTGATCTGCAGAAAGATGTTTATATTGAGCAACCTCCTGGGTATGTTGCTCCGGGGGAGACACGGGTATGCCGGCTCAAGAAGGCTATCTATGACCTCAAACAGAGTCCTCGTGCATCATTTGATAAGTTTAGCGGCATTGTTGCAGCTATTGGTTTTACAAGAAGCTCAGCCGATCACTTCATGTTTGTTCGGAAAACCGCCTCTGGTCTGGTCGTTCTTGCAGTTTATGTTGATGACATTCTTCTTAATGATGATGACTAGGATGGGGTAACGTTGACAAAGAAACACCTTCGTCAACACCTGGTCGCAAAGGATATGGGCTCTTCGAAATACTTTCCGGGGATTGAAATCTCTAGGAAGCCCAACTTCATGGTCCTTTCCTAACGGAAGTGTGCCCTTAATCTTCTAAAAGAGGCAGGATTGATTGGTGTTAAACCTACTCATTGTACCACGGCTGCTGGAGAAGACAAAACTTGGACAGATGACTCGCATCTTCTATCTGATCTTACGAGGTACCAGCGTCTGGTGGGAAAACTCATTTATCTCACGGTAACTAGACCCAACATCTCTTATGCTATTGGCAAGGTGAACCAGTTCATGCAAGCTCCTAGGGAGTGTCATCTAGAATCTGCCATGAGGATATTGGAGTATATTAAAGCAGCACCAGGGCAGAGACTTCTTTTTCAGAAGAATGGTCACTTAAGGGTTGAAGCGTACTCTGATTCGAGTTATGCTGATGACAAAGGGGACCACAAGTCGACATCGGGTTTTTGCATGTTTGTTGGAGGCAATCTTGTGAGTTGGAAGAGCAAGAAATAGTCTGTGGTCTCTAGGTCTACTGTAGAGGCGGAATATTGCAGTATGGCGTCGACCACGTGTGAGTTGAAATGGTTACAGGCTCTCATGCTTGATTTAGGAGAGGTATACAACTATCCTCCTCTTATGTTCTGTGATAATAAGGCCGCAATATACATCTCTAAAAATCTGGTCTTTCATGAGAGAACAAAACACATAGAAGTCGACTATCATTTTATTCGGGAGGAGATCTTGAACAAACATATTTGTACTATGTTCGTCACTTCAGACAACGAGTTGGCGGACATCTTCACAAAGCCGGTATCAGCTTCCTTTTTCCACATTTGCGACAAGCTAGGCATGATTGATATCTATGCTCCAGCTTGAGGGGGAGTGTCACAGTATGGAGCTCGGGCGGTCTGTTGTTGTTCGGAGTCCGGGCAGTCTGGCGGTTTATCCTTGCTGGCCTATCTGCAGGGCTGTTGCTGGTTGGTGCTCATCGGTCTGGCAGTTTGTCTCAAACAGCTTGAAGACCAGGTGGTCTAGCGGTCTCCTGTGGCGGCTTGCTCTCTGCGGCTCTTGTTCTCTCCTTTTGTGTATTGTCGGGCGGTTAGTCGGCTTGTCTAACTGCACGACCTGTCCGGTTTGTCTTTTTGTAAATCCGCATATACTTGTAAATTTTTAGTCCCACATTGCTTAATTGTAATCTCTCTCATCTCCTCCATTCTATAAAAGAGAGGCTATACCATTGTAATTGATACTTTTTTGGATAATAAAGTTTACATTACTCCAAATTTTCGGTCTGTTATTTTCTGTCCGCACATCATCTAACCTGATCTAAGGGCCCAGAATCTTCTGCCCAAAGGGCTTAAGAAGGGCTTAGCGGGACTTCTTCCGCTTTTCTCCTCGTTTTGGAGTTGTCTTAGGGTTTGATTGAGAGAGTTAGGAGGAGGAAGAAGAGAGCTTTCTTCCGCCATTGACAAAACTTCGGAGCTCCGTTCATCGTTTCGAGTCCAGATCCGCGAAGAGAACTTGGAGGCGCACGTTTTCATCCGTGCAAAGCAAGGTTTCCATGGCAAGGAAGAGAAGTCGTAAGGTAACGACATTTCTCCTCTTGGTTTTAGGATGTGTGCATGACATCTATTCTTTTCTTACTTTCTTTCAAGCATTCTAGGCACCAGATCTCTCAAATGAGAGGGATTCGAGTTGCCTTGGTTCAAGGGGAGCCACCGGGTCAATTGTGTCCGTCCCCGGCATGATATTGCACTAGAAATCTGCTTCGTTAGTGAATTAGGCATTGTGGGTGAAGTCGTAGTCGCGATCGTTAGTCTGACTCGGTGATGTTGCATAGCGAGCCTTAAGGATTTTGTTAGAAATCTGTTAGTGGCAAGACATCGTTTGTAATTTTGTATGTACCCTTTTTCCGCGTGAGTATGTGTAATCAGAATCGAACAAGGTTAGCTCCGTTGTAACAGTAGATGGTTTCCTTAGGGCATGGGAACGTTACGGTACGAATGATGGATTGGGGCGGGAAAGGCTTGGGATTGTGATGTGCTAAGGTGTAGTTTGTCTCTATGGTCGGCTGGCTAACCCGTGACGTGCAAGTCACGTGCGGAGAGTGTCCCGGCAAGACAAGTCCCCTTCTGTGAAACTGACGAGAATACCAAGCTTAGGACAAGCCCAGGTGATGAGCCCCATAAGCGGGTGGGGTCCAGCAAGGGTTCTTAGAATCAGTTTGTGTTTGTTGCGGAATCCTGACGAGAGAAGTCAGAGCTTGCAGGCAAGCCCAGGTTTTGAGACCCACGATTAGGTGGGGCCGAGGCAAGAGTTCCGTATGGCGACTTGTATGTCATTGGGGGGAAATTAGAGTACCCTTGTGTTTGTGGTTTGAACGTCGACGGGGGAATTGGAAGTACCCGATGTGATGATGTGTTAGAAGTATACACTTTAGGGTGCCTTGGGTGAAACTCATGATTGCATTCATGCTGCATTGTAGGCTCCTTTATATTACATGCTCAACTTAAAAACATATTTGTTTTTTGAGACATCCAAACCTTTTTTATAGCTTTACATGTTATTGTATATTGCATACAAAGTACTGATCTATATGGTGATGGTATACCCCGGGGTCCGTTAGGGACTGCCGGGAGGAGATGTGTTGGTTATACAGTTGAGATCAGCCTTTGCTGACCCACGTTACCACCAATTTTTTTCAGGGCAAGGATCGCAAGCAGGAGCAAGCTTGCCTGCCAAAAAGGCTTATGCCTCATGAAGTGAACTTTCTTATATTTACGTATATTTTGATTGAATGATATGCTCCATGAAATGCAATCCGGTTTGCATGCCGAGGTATCCTAGAAATGTTATACACGTTACTATTGTTTAATGTTGTTTCAGTCTTGCATTTATGATGTGTAAGGCCTTAAGGCCATTTTGATACTCTTGGTTTGGTGGATAATTTCTAATTTTGGTAGTATGTTTCTGCTGTTGATGTCTGAATTTTGAGGTTGGGTAGTTTATATCATCTTATAATGCTGAAGTTGTGGATTCTGTATGTTGTGGGGCCCCGGCCGGACCCATATTATACGGTCATTACAAGGGAGGTATTACAATTTGGTATCAGAGCCAGGTTAGTGTCCAAGGTAAAGATTTATGGTCGAATGTCGTAATCAGATCGTGTAGTGATGTTATCCACTTAGGAGTATCACATGATTATGAGTGTCCTTGTGTCTGGTTTTACGACTAGAAGCTGATTCTTGTTTTACTTTGCTTTTGTTAAGGGTGCAAGCGACGAGGCGGGGACGTCGAGGCCGCGAGAGGAACCTTCGGCGAGCAGTGCTACTGCTCTAGGTCCGATGGGCTTGGGGGTAACCCCGACCAATTTCTATTGTATGCTTGTAGAAGTAATGGTAGCGACCCAAGATGCAGCGGCAGTGCAGGTCGGGACCCTTGTTGCTCAAGTAGCAACTCTTGCTACCCCGGATGCGACAACAGTCATTCCAGGCGGAGGAGCCAGATAAGCAAAGTCATTGGCTAAAAGAGTGGTTGTCGGGCACGAAGACCGACAAATGAAGTATTTCTTAAGCTTTCACCCTCCAACATTTAAGGGTGTCGGCACACCGACCGATGCAGAGTATTGGTGGGCAAGAATTCACGAACTGTTAAGGGCAGCAGAGACACATGAGGAGAAGCAGTCCGAGTTTGCGACCTTCATGCTGGAAGGTGATGTTAAGCTGTGAGGGGTGAGCCATAGCGGTCTCCAGTTCCCTGGACGCACCCCATACATAGAAGAGTTTGAGAATGCTTTGTTGAAGAAGTATATCCCTTCATCGATGAGGTTGGCCCTTCAGAGGTAATTTCTGCACTTAGTGCAACGGGACAAGACAGTTGACGAGTATGTTCAGGAGTTCACTCGTTTGGGTCATTATGCTGGTACAACCATGGCCGACGATAAGGAGAGGGACAACCTCTTTTACCATGGATTGAGGGAGAATCTGAGACAACCCATCATAGCTATGAAGAATGCGGACTTCAACGATTTGATCGAGGCCGCTAGGACGTTGGAGAGCGATATGGAGGGAACCCAACGTCGAAAGGGTTTTATGGCCAAGCAGGGAGAAGGAAAGCCTTCTCAATCGCAAGGGAAATCTGAAGGAAGTAAGTGGAAGAAGAAGTCCCATCCCTACAAGTCTTGGGAGAAGAGTAGTACGGCGTCAGGGGGGTCTCATTTCAAGGGACCACCATCGTGCTACAAGTGTGGCAAGACGGGCCACATAGCTTATTTTTGCACTGAAGGTGGCGCTGAACAGGAGTCAAGGCAAGAGCAGTCGGTGTGCTCCAGGCCCAGCGTGGTGGAGAAGGGAAAGATGTCGGAGTCTAGCGCTTCACGCTTCCAACCCGTGCAGCCAAGAGCTTATAACCTTGGGCAGCAGGAAGCGATCCTCCAACCCGATGTGATGACAGGTATGAAAAGTTTAAGTGTAATCTTTTGCTTCAGTCTTTGAAGATCGTTTATGTAAGTCACCTATGTTTTAGACTTTGTGCCAGTTTCTGGATACCTCGTTAGGGTATTGTTTGATACGAGAGCGTCGCACTCCTTTCTTGCGGAAAGCTTTATCCGGAGAATTAGAGTTGGGTCATTTTCGACGGACGCATAACTGAAGGTGTGCATGCCCAATTGGTCTTCCATGACTACCAGGGCGAAGAGGCGCATTTGTTGGAATCTAGACGGAGTTGACTTCACGTTGGAAGCAGCGGCTCTACCGTTGGTTGAGTTCGATGTGATTTTGGGAATGCACTGGCTTGCAGAGCAGCGCACCAGTATTGATTGCCTATCTAAGGTGGTGACCCTGAGAAGTGAAGGGCAGGCAGAAGTTAAGTTTGATGGCCTTAGTGGAGTGGTCTGTTCCCTGATTTCGGTCATGCAGTTGGTGCAGGCTATTAACCAGGGAGGAGTAGCTCTTGTGGCATTGTTGGAGTTCTCCTTTCTAGGTTATCACTTGGAGAAGTGCCGGTAGTGGCAGAGTTCGAGTATGTGTTTCCTGATGATCTTCTTGAAGCATCTTCTCGACGGAAGATCGATTTCTCGATTGAGTTATTGCCAGAGGCTAAGCCGGTGTCACATTCTCCTTTTAGAATGGCACCAAAGGAGTTGGTCGAACTCAAAGTACAGTTGCAGAAATTGTTGGAGCAGGGATATATCATACCCAGTTCTTCGTCATGGAGCGCGCCAGTGCTATTTGTAAAGAAGAAAGATGGAAGTATGTGGTTGTGCATAGACTACCGAGAGTTGAATAAACTGACTGTCAAGAATAAGTATCTGATTCCTCAGATAGATGGCATGTTCGACTAGTTGGTGGGGTTAGTGGTGTATTCCAAGTTGGACTTGAAGTCATGGTACTATCAGTTACAGATTCAAGACGAGGAAATACCCAAGACAGCTTTTGGTACGAGGTATGGTCACTCCGAGTTCTCGGTAATGTCGTTCGGGTTAACGAACGCACCCTCAATATTCATGGATTTGATGAATCGAGTATTTCGGGAATACTTGGACTCTTTTGTTGTCATCTTTATCGACGATATTTTGGTATACTCCAAATCGGAGGCGGAGCATGAGACTCATTTGGGAATAGTCTTGCAAGTGTTGAGAGAGAATCAGCTTTATGCAAAGTTCTCGAAGTGCGAGTTCTGATTAGAGAAGGTGCCATTTTTGGGCCATGTGATTAGTGGTGATGGGGTGGCGGTGGATCCAGCGAAAGTTGAAGCCATCAGGGATTGAGCGATTTTGAGAACTGTGGCGGAAGTCCGGAGTTTCCTTGTACTAGCTGGGTACTATAGAAGTTTGTGTGGACTCAAGAGTGCAATCAGGCGTGCGACACCCTTAAGGGAAGGCTGATAACAGCTCCAATCCTAAGTCTGCCTAAAGGGACTGAAGGATTTCAGATTTTCAATGACGCATCATGATGCAGTTTGGGTTGCGTGTTGGTGCAACATGGCAGTGTGATGGCCTTTAAGTCTAGGAAGTTGAAGACTCACGAGAGGAATTACCCCGTCCATGACTTGGAATTGACGACGACAATCTTTGCGTTGAAGTTGTGACAGCACTATGTGTATGGTGCGAATGTGGAGATCTTCACGGACCACAAAAGTCTGCAGTATCTTCTAGATTAAAAGGACTTGAATATGCGGCAGCGCAGATGGGTCGAGTTCCTTGGGGACTACGAAGTGGTGATTCAGTATACTCCAGGCAAAGCCAATGTGGTGGCAGATGCCTTGAGTAGAAAATACTCTAGATAAGGGAGTTGGATCGAAGCTCATGATAAGTCATTAATACGGGTCTGTAAGTCCCTTGGCATTCAGTGTGCAGCAAGAGGTGAGTCTAGCATGGATCGATTGAACTTGATTGAGTTGAAAAATGACTTGTCTGATCGTGTTTGGGAAGCGACCAGTTTGGTTGTAGAGTTCCGGCCATTTATGGTGGAAGCTCATGTAACGCCCCCATTCGTCACATGACATATAACGGTGGGTCCGGCCGGGGCCCCATGCCATATGTGCCCGTGTCACAGGGCGTGACACTCATCTCCGCTCGACGATCTCCACTCGACGAGCTCCGCTCGACGATCTCCGCTCGACGATCTCCGCTCGACGATCTCCGCTCGACGATCTCCGCTCGACGATCTCCGCTCGACGATCTCCCCTTGACGATCTCCGCTCGACGATCGCCAAGAAAATCGTCGAACCTATGGGACACGCCCCCTGTCACGCCCCCTATCACGCCCGTGTTACAGGGCGTGACCACCCAAACATTTCGTCGACCGAAAAATCGTCGACCTCGCTCCTCACGATGCAACCCGAGCGGGACACGCCCTGGGACACGCCCGTGTCCCAGGCTGTGTCACCCAATTTTTCCACCATTCCAGGATTTGGGATGTTACAGCTCAAAAGTGCGGAGGTAGCACCTGGGTGATGATTGATGGGATCCTGAGGAAGGACTGAAGGTTATGTGTACCGCTGTTCGACAAGTTTCGTGAGGAGTTGACTTTTGAGGCTCATTTTACGAAGTACTCTATTCACCCGGGCAGTACAAAGATGTACTTGGATATGAAGAAATCCTTTTGGTGGTCTGGTCTGAAACGAGATGTAGCTTTGTACATGAGTCGGTTGTTGGGTACATTGGAATATATGTACCTGATTTGAAGAAGCCTCACCCTACTCAATGATATACATCAAGGTGTATTTGATGTGCTTTGAGTTTATTTGTGCAGGTTAAGTAATTGCAAGGAAAGCAAAAAAGTTTCTAAGTCCATGTGTCGACACCCAGAATAAAAGTGTCGACACTTAAGGAGCCTTGTGTCGACACCTAGAGAAGCTGTGTCGACACTTGGAGTAATTATGTCGACACCAGGAAGGCAGAGTCGACACCAGAAGAAAAGTGTCGACACATACAGGTAGTGTCGACACACAATGAAGAATTGTCTATATAATCAGTGTCGACACTTAGAAGCAGTGTCGACACCCAGAGAAACTTTGTCGACAGCAAAAGTGTCGACACTAGGAGGTTGTGTCGACACTCAGCAAACTTCAACAAAGTTCAAGTACAAGTATCGACACTAGGAGGCTGTGTCGACACTCAGCAAACTTCAACAAAGTTCAAGTATAAGTGTGGACACTAGGAGGCTGTGTCGACACTCAGTAAACTTCAACAAAGTTTAAGTACAAGTGTCGATACAAAGGAGATGTGTCGACACTCAGCAAAGTCTCAACACATGAAGAATGTGTCGACACAAAGGAGATGTGTCGACACTCAGCAAAAGTTTCAACACAGAAGGCATGTGTCGACACAAAGAAGATGTGTCGACACTTAGCAAGTTTCAACACAAGAAGATGTGTCGACACAAAGGAGTTGTGTTGACACTTAGCAGAAATCAACTAAGTATTGAAGAAGAAGGACTTGTGTCGACACACAGGATCAGTGTCGACACATTCTGAAGAAACAGTGTCGAGAAGCTGTTACAACAACACAAGGAGTTGTGTCGACACCATAAAGGCTAGTGTCGACACTTAGTCTACTTGTGTCGACACTTAGTCTACTTGTGTCGACACTTAGTCTATTTGTGTCGACACATAAAGACTATCTGTCTCGACACTTTCAGACAATGACAGAGATTTCAAGAAGTGACTGGATAACTTGACAGCTGTCATTTTAACCGGTCAACTGCTACTGTCAGAGCTGTCAGAAGGTTGTTAGAAACCGGATCAGCCGGTCACCCTGAAGAAAGTTTATATAAAGGCTTATTCCTTCAACAGAAGAAGGATCGATCAATGAAGTGAAAAATAACACAACAAGAAGTAGACCTTCAAGAGAAGATCTAAGAAGTTGGAGAGAGAGAGCTCCTACTAAGAAGACCAGCTGTTGAACTAGGTTAATAAGGAAGATTCAGATTGAAATCAGAATCTCAAGTCAGCAGTTGATTGAAGATCATCTGCATAGAGATACAACCCTACTGTGTTCTAATTCAAGAAGCTTTGAAGAAAGCCAAGGGAGGTTGATCTCAGCCAAGTTCTTTCAAGAACTCATCAAGAAGCCAGTCAACTCATCTCTCTCTATCAGAGTTGTGGTTATATACTTTGTATTTTCTAATTTCTGTAGGATCTTGTATAGATCTGAGTTGTAAGCCTAAATCTATAAAGGCTGAGGTAGGGCTTGTGAGCCTGAGTGTAGGAGAATCATTTCTCTGAGTGTAGGCCTTGTTGAAGGCTGAGGTAGGGCTGTTGTGCCTGAGTGTAGGTCTTGTTGAAGACTGAGTGGTAGGGCTTGGTGCCTGAGTTGTAGGAGTGGGATCACTCTGAGTTGTAGGAACCTGTTTGGGGTTCTGAGTTGTAAGATCTGAGGATCTGAGGAGAAGTGGAGAAGTTAGGCCGAATCTAGTACACTACTAGATAGGCGAAGGGGGAAAATGGATGTACCCAGACCTTGGGGAACCACTATAAATCCTGTGTGCTCTCTGTGAATGTATGCTTGTATGGTTGCTGTGTTGTGATGCTTGTAGAATTGCAATTACTGTACTGTATTTCTGCCTTTAAAGTTAAAAAGATATAGGTCACCTATTCACCCCCCCCCCCCTCTAGGTGATTAGACACCGTTTCTTTCAAGTGGTATCAGAGGGAGATTACTCACAAAGGACATAACAGTCTGAGTAAAGATCCTGTAGGCAGAATCAAGAATCAAGAAAATGGGTTCAACTGAGAATCACAAAGAGCTAGGATCCATGAAATTGTCAATCTGCATAAAAGAGATTTTTGGCATATGGAAAGAGAGGGTTAGACTCTTTATGGAAGCATCTGACCCAAGAATATATATCACAGTCAAAGAAGGGTCATATGTGTCAATGAAAGTATCTGTTCTGGATGCAAATCAGAGAACTCCCAAAGACTATTCAGAAATGACTAAAGATGAAATAATTCTGGCCACTATGGACAAGAGGGCCCAGAATATTATTGTAAGTGCAATTGATGATGCCATATTTCAGAACCTAATACATTGTAAAACCTCAAAAGAAATGTGGGACACTTTAATAGTTTACATGGAGGGATCTGAAGAGGTAAGACAAGACAGAAAGTCTTTGTTAAATCAGGAGTATGAAAGCTTCAGACAAGGAAGGTCTGATAGCATTACTGAGTGTTATAAGAAATTCTATAGGATAGTCAATGAATTGATGTCCTATGGAAGAGAATTCAGCAATTATGAGCTGAATGATAAGTTCTTGAGATCAGTAACTAAGGACTGAGATACTAAGATTTGTGTCATAAGGGAAATGACCAAACTAGCTGATATACCTCCTCCAACATTGTTTGGAAAACTGTTATCTTATGAGATGCAGCTAATGGTTAGGAAGGAGGAAGAGAAGACTACAAGAATGGAGCACAAGGAAAGAGCTGTGGCCTTCAAGACTGAAGCAACTAAGAAATATAGAAGCAAGTCTCCATCTCCACCACAAATAGTTGCTGAGACAGTATCAGAAAATTCAGATAGTGAAAATTCAGAAAGCAGTGAAAGTGATGAGGATTTTGCTGCCTTTACAATGCAGTTTCAAAAGTTTCTGAAGAAGATGCAGTGGAGGTCTAAGCCATCCACTTCACAGTCTAAAGATGACTACTATCAGAACAGGAAGTCCTCAAGGAATGACAAAAGAAAGTCCAAGCCTAATAAAAATATATCCTCAAGAATAGTATGCTATTGTTGCAATAAACAAAGACATATAGTAGCTGACTGTCCAGAAAAGAGGAAAGAGTCAACTGACAAGAAGAAGACTCAGTTTAAGGGCAAAAAGGAAAGGTCTTTTGTTGTCAAGAAGGATAAGAGTTTGACTGATCAATCTTCTTCAGAAACAGATTCAGAAGCTGAAGCCTATATTGGACTATTTGCTGAAGAGGAGGAAGATGAGTTCATGCAACTAATGAACTTAATTTATGAGCATGAGGACATTCAGTGCAATGGACTGATGACCTTAACAAAAGGAGACAAGATCCAGGATCAGCCTGGACCAAGTAAGGTATAATGTTTTTCAGATTATAGTACTGATTCAGAATCAGATACATCTGCATCAAGTGATGTGGGTGGGTCTGAATCTGAGGGAAATATTCATCAGTTGATGGATGAATATAGAGATGTATTGCAGGCACTTAAGAAGAGCAAAAATTTGGTCAAAATACTGACTAAGCAAATTGCTAATCTTAAGTTGGCAGCTGTTGATTCAGATAAAGTATTAGATCAAAAATTAAATGAAATAGACAGGCTGAAGAACATTACAGTTATTTGTATGGGAACTATTATATTTAAGAATGATCAAATTAGGAATCTGGAGGTTAGACTTCAGAAGGAGAGAGAGATTGTTGCAAGTTTTTTCCAAACCAAAATCAGTTTTACCTTTGATAGATGAATTTATCCCTCAAAAGGGTAAGACTGGATTGGGGTTTACAAAACCTGCCAGGACAGTTAGGTCCAAGTCTAAGGGCAAAGCGCCAGTACTTAACAAGAAGCCTGCTGTAGATAAAAAGTCAGGGTTGTACCTAAACAAAGGTACAACAGATTTGAGTGCTGGTGTTGTGGCAAGGTAGGCCACTTTGCCATATATTGTTGGCACAATTCTAGTGTCAAGAAGATTAGCAAACTACCTGCTAGAAGAGCTACAAGTAGTCTTGTTAAAAGTCAAACTAACCAGCACCAAGGACCCAAGAATTATTTAGGTTCTAAGGTTAAGTAATCTGTTTTGCAGGTAAGTCCAAGTGGTCATGCCCCTATATGGTACTTGGACAGTGGATGTTCCAGGCACATGACTGGAACTAGGGGATTGCTGAAGGACTATACACCAATCAAGGATGATCCTAAAGTTACCTTTGGTGGTTCAGAAAAAGGAATCATCAAAGGCTTTGGTAACATTTCTAGCAACCTAGTTACAATTACTCAAGTGGCTTATGTAAAGGGTTTGAAACATAACCTCATTAGCATAAGTCAGCTGAGTGATTTAGGATATGACATCTTATTTGTCAAGGATGGTTGTCATATCAGTAGGTCAAGTGATCAAAAGATCATTCTGACAGGATATAGAAAGAGAAATGTCTATTGTCTAGACATTATGTGTGAGAACATTGTTTCTCCTATTTATCTTATAGCTGATGAGAAAGTCTCACATTATGTTAAATGGCACAAGAGGCTGGCTCATCTTAACTATAAGACAATTGGTCAACTCTTTAGCAAAGAGTTAGTGAGGAATGATCCTCAGGTTAAGTGTATAAAGGTTGGGATATGCTCAGCTTGTCAAAAGGGCAAGCAGACCAAATCCACCTTTCATAGCCTTGAGAACAAAGATGTTGTGAGGTGTCTATACCTCTTGCATATGGATCGTTTTGGTCCTATGCCAGTTCACAGCCTAGGTAGGAAGGTCTACACATTTGTGGTAGTTGATGACTACTCAAGGTATTCCTGGGTGTTCTTCCTAAGGCAAAAATCTGAAACACCAAGTATCTTGTATAGTTTTGTTAAACAAATTCAGAATGAATTGAACAGTACAGTGGTCAAAATCAGAAGTGACCATGGTACTGAATTTCAGTCTGAAAGTATGACAAAACTGTGTGAAGAGTTTGGAATTTTTCAGGAATTTTCCTCACCAAGAACACCTCAGCAAAATGGTATTGCTGAAAGGAAAAATAGAACCTTGATAGAGGCTGGTAGAACCCTATTGAGTGACACTTCTCTCCCAGAATATTTCTGGGCTGAGGTAGTCAATACTGCATGTCATGTAATCAGTAGGGCAACTATCACCAAGAGCCACAAGAAGACCCCCTATGAGATTGTGAAGGGCAGAAAACCAAATCTATCCTATTTCAGGATCTTTGGTTGCAAGTGTTATATCCTTAACAATGGTAAGTCTTATCTAACCAAGTTTGCTGCCAAATCCTAAGAGGGAATCTTTGTTGGGTACAACAATAACAGTAAGGCTTATAGGGTCTACAACTTGATTACTCAAGTTGTAGAAGAGTCGGTTCATATAGTTTTTGATGAAGCTAGACTCATTAACAATGAATTGCCTAGAAGTGTTTGCAGCTCTACAGGTGTAACTGAGAAGATGGACAAGCTTACCTTAATAGAAGGTCCTTCTACAAGTCAGCTAGTGGAGGATGGTGGCTGCTGTCCAGGGGGGGTATAAGATACTCATGTTGCTGAAGAAGACCAAGAGGAGCAGCTGAATGAAGAAGCTGAAGGTGTACAACCAGAAGACAGGTTGCCTCCAACAAATAGGCATTTAAAAGATCATCCAGCCAATCAAATTATTGGAGATCTCAGACAAGGGGTACAAACAAGGAGCAGGAATCTAAGTTCAGTTCTCTACTCCAGCTTTCTATCCCAGGTAGAGCCAAAGAAATTTGAAGAAGCAATCCTAGACCCTCATTGGATTGAGGTCATGCAAGAGGAGCTGAACCAGTTCAAAAGATGCAAGGTCTGGGAGCTAGTTCCTAAACCAAAGGATCACAATATTATTGGAACTAAGTGGATCTTTAGGAACAAGCTGGATGAGAATGAAATTATTATAAAGAATAAAGCTAGACTAGTTGCTAAAGGATATAGGCAGGAAGAAGATATTTATTATGATCAAACCTTTGCTCCAGTAGCAAGACTGGAAGCAATAAGGATGTTCCTTGCCTATGCAACATATCAAGGATTTAAGGTATATCAAATGGATGTTAAGTCAGCTTTTTTGAATGGAAACCTAAAAGAAGAAGTCTATGTAGAGCAGCCATCAGGTTTTGTAGATTCTCTTAAACCTGATTATGTATATAGACTTAGAAAGGCTTTGTATGGGTTAAAACAAGCCCCTAGGGCTTGGTATGAAACCATGTCTAGTTTCCTCATTGAGAACAAATTCTCAAGGGGGAAAATAGACAAGACTCTATTCCTTAGGGAACCCAGAGGCAAGATTATCTTAGTCCAAATATATGTAGATGACATAATATTTGGGTCTACAGAAAATAGTCTTTGCAGAAAGTTTGCAAAACTTATGCAAGGATAATTTGAAATGAGCAGTATGAGAGAACTTAAGTTCTTCTTGGGTCTCCAAGTTAGACAGACTGAAGATGGATTATCCATATGCCAGTCTAATTTCACCCTAGAATTGATAAGGAAGTATGGTATGGAATCATCCTCTACCATGAAAACTCCTATGGGGTCAAGCATGTCTCTAAGCAAAGATAATGCAGGGAAACCTGTAGATGAAACTTTGTATAGAGGGATAGTTGGCTCCCTACTTTATTTGACTGCTAGTAGACCAGATATCATGTATACTACATGTGTCTGTCCTAGGTACCAAGCTTGCCCTAAAGAATCTCATTTGACAGCAGTTAAAAGAATTTTGAGATATCTTAAGGGCACTCCTTATCTAGGTCTTTGGTACCCTAGGAATGGAGATTTTGAACTGACAGGTTATTCAGATGCAGATTTTACAGGCTGCAAGGAAGATAGAAAGAGTACCACAGGAACCTGTCAATTTCTATGTGGAAGGCTGATATCATGGAGTAGCAAGAAGCAGACCAGTGTGGTTATCTCCACAGCTGAGTCAGAGTATGTTGCTGTAGGAAGCTGCTGTGCACAACTACTATGGATACAACACCATCTAGAAGATTATGACATTCAAGTAAGTAGAACACCTTTATTTTGTGATTCTACTAGTGTCATTTCTATTGCAAATAATCCTGTCTCTCATAGTAAGACTAAGCACATAGAAATAAAATACCATTTTCTAAGAGAACATGTGGAAAAAGAAGATATTTCCTTAAAGTATGTTAAGACGGAAAATCAGTTAGCTGATATGTTTACAAAGCCCTTAGATGAAACCAAATTCAATAAATTTAAAATTGAATTAGGGATGATAGACTTAGAATAGTTTACAAAATTGGCTATGTAAAATGGTGTCGACACACAGAGTTGTATGTGTCGACACATAGTAGTGGTGTCAACATTTCAGAGAAATGGTGTCGACACATCTAGGGAGTCCGTGTCGACACTTCAGAGAATTACACATGCAGTGTAGGTGTCGACACATCGAGGGTGGTGTCGACACTTAGGATTTACACAGAATTAGTCTGGTAGAGTCTCGACTAAGTGTCGAGCTGAGTGGTGTCGACACATATATTCTGTCGATTATATTTGTGTCGAGACATTATAAGTAAGTGTCGACACTTTTCAACAGTGTCGACACAATTTAAGTATTTTGACGCGCCTTTTCACCTTCGATTCTAGAAAGGTATAAATAGGTTTTCCTCATTGATTGTCGACACGCTCACCTTAGTCTCGAGACCAAACTTGTGTGTCGACATCTCTTTTCTCTAAATTGAAAATTTTTTCAAACTCTAATGGCGCCCAAGCTAGAAGAGAACATTAATGAAGGATATGAGCTCGTGCGACACGCCTTTGATGACGCAGAACCCGAAATCAAAGGTGTGGTAACCCTAATTGTCGAGACTGGATTGGAATACCTTGTATCAGAACCAATCAAGATCTGGAAGAAGGAGGTCCTTGAATTTTTGAGTGCAGCTTCACTTGATGATACTGGACTCAAGATTAAGTCCAGAGTTCATGAGACCAAAGTCAAGGTCACACAGAAAAGTCTAAGGAAGGTACTTCAACTACCAAGAACAAAAGAGGAAGAAGATGTATCTGCTTCTAAGACTAGAGAGGCATTGAGATGGTGTGGACTGGATTCAAACCTGAAAATTGGATCAGTTTTCAATAGAAAAGGGATGAACATCCAAGGAAAGTTTCTGTCTGAAATAGTTGGCAAGGTCATCCTGAGCAAGCCTGGAGGACATGACAGAATTTCAGCTCATATGTTCAGTTTGATGACAAGGATTATCTTCAAACTTAAGACTAACTGGTCAGTAGTTCTGTTTGATAAGATAAAAGAGAGCCTGAAGAAGCCCAATCTGGGTAGAATTCTGAGTCTATACCTAGCTGGAAGTATTCCTGATGTGATGAACCAAGCTGCAGGTTCCAAGATAAACCACGTGAGAAGAATGGATTTGAGAATTTTCTCTAGGTGGGATAGAGTATTGACAAAAGAAATGTCAACTCCAGTAAAGGACACACCTCAGAAGAAGAAGAAGAAGACAGCCATTGTGGCTCAAGAATCCTCTAGCAGCTCTGAAGAGCAAGTGGTGTTTAGTTCTGATGATGAACAGGGTATAAATGCTGAACAGTCTCCAGCTAGACTAGAAGATGCACAGAGGCAGGGGGAGCTACCACCAGCTAGCCCAATTCACCTGGATCCACTCCAGGGGGAGCCTCTACTTGTGGAAGAGCCAACTCCACTAGAGAGTGAAAGGGCTACCCACACCATTGTAGAGGTAATCACTGAAATTAATCAATTAGATTTCACTATTGAGGATGAAGTTTTGACCGATTCATTACCCGATGTTCATCAGCAAACACAGATACAACCTCAACCACAAGATGTTGTCATGGAGGACACATCTATTGCTAATAAAGTGGTTGATGAGATCAGAGATTCTCCAGCCCATTCTCAACAGGAATTTACATTAGAAGAGTTGTTCCCTGATCTTCTACAAACTGATTTTGAGAGAGAGAAAGCTGCTGCTGAGGGGGAGAAGGTCAATATTGAGGGGGAGCATGTGGAGATTGTAGAGGAAACTGCAAGCAAGGAGACTGAGGAGCCAAGAGATGCTGAAGGGCTATCAAGGACTGAGAAGGAGTTACCTCCTAGTCCTAAGGATAGAGTGGACATAGTCAGCACTTCTGCTTCAGAAGATGAAGAGTCTGCTAGAGCCAAGAAGAGGAAGTTTCAGGTCTTCAAAAGAAAGAGCCAGAACTACAAGAAAGCACTACAGACCATTGCTCCACAGCCTGCCCCATCTACTGATTATAGTTCACTGATGGTGGCTTTGCAGATTAAGATGGATGAGCAAAGACAAGCTCTAGAAAAATATATGGATGAAGGGCATAAATCCCTTCAATTTGATCTGGCACATGACATCAAATCAATCAGATTTGAAGTGAATCTCAACAAGACAGAAATGACTGATTGTTTCCATAAAGGAGGCAATGCAGTGGTCTATCTGGCTACACATCAAGAGAAGATAAAGACACAACTTGATGATCTAGCAGTAAAGCAAGGATATGTTCTAGAAAATCAAATAAGAATGAATGAAAACTTGACTGAATCACATAATGTGATAGTCACTGAAATGAAGAATCTAGCTACTGCCCACACTGCAGCCATGACTACAGCCAAGGCCGAATTTGATCAGGCATTACAAGCAGGTCTCACTGCTGTTACATCTGCCATCCAGGATTCACAGAAGCTAATCACTGAAAAGCTCCAAAGGTTGAAACCTTTTTATAAAGATGGAGTTAACTATCTGAATGCCCAGATCAGGTTTCAGAAAGATGATCTGAGGGATCATATAGAGAGAGAAATCATAAAGGGGGAGAGGGTATTAGTCAAGGCAGGCTCTGATCATGTCAAATGGATTTAAAATTCCATCAGAGCCATCCTTGGATATCCACCTTTATGTGATGATGACAATGTGGCAGAGTCTGGAATAAATCCTTCATACTTTGGAGGAGAGCAAGCTGAAGTGGCTCAAGTGATATATCCTCCTACAGATTTTGACATGATACATCAGGAGGTACAGTCTATGTATAGTCATCCTGAGGGTAATCAGAATATCATTCTTGAGAAAGTTGTCCAGCCTGTGCTAGAGGCAATCTTAAAAGAGCAAGAGGCTTTGTTAAAAGAACAAGAGACCCAATTATCTAAGAAAAGGTTCAGAGAACAAGCTGAATTAAGGCCAGATTTTGAACAATGGAGCCCCACATCCAGGAATATCATATTGACTGCTTGGAAGGCTGCTAAGGACCATGTCCTGGATAGAGGCAAGTGGTATTCTGACCTGCAGTGGAGAAAACATGAGAATAGGAAAGAGGCCATAGTACAATATAGAAGAAATGCTAAACTGGGAAAGCTACCTCCTAATGCACAGTAGCCTAGCAAGTATTTCCCTAAGTCTTATCACTATTTTGAAAGGCTGAAGATAAAGGCTGAAGAGCTAAAAAAGAAAGATCTTAAAGGAAAGAAGCATGCTGCTGCTGATGACAATGAAGCTCCAGTTTAAGCAAAGATTCAATCTGGAAAGGGCATTGTAATCAAGGAACCAGAGCAGCCATAGGATAGCATTTTCTTAAGTTTACAATTTGTAATCATTTGTATTAAACTCTATGTAAACTTTTGATAAATGAAAATGTTTGGAGTTGTAAGAACAATGTTACATGTTCAAATCTATTACATTAATTGTTCTGAGATAATTGTTTTATACATGTTCTGTTCATACATGTTTAAGTATTTTCTCTGTCATATAATACTGTTTTACATCATACTGAAAATTTGTTATGTATTGTGTATATCATTGACTAAGGGTTATGACTTCTCCAAATAGGGAGAGATTGTTGGGTACATTGGAATATATGTACCTGATTTGAAGAAGCCTCACCCTACTCAATGATATACATCAAGGTGTATTTGATGTGCTTTGAGTTTATTTGTGCAGGTTAAGTAATTGCAAGGAAAGCAAAAAAGTTTCTAAGTCCATGTGTCGACACCCAGAATAAAAATGTCGACACTTAAGGAGGCTTGTGTCGACACCTAGAGAAGCTGTGTCGACACTTAGAGTAATTGTGTCGACACCAGGAAGGCAGAGTCGACACCAGAAGGAAAGTGTCGACACATACAGGTAGTGTCGACACACAATGAAGAATTGTCTACATAATCAGTGTCGACACTTAGAAGCAGTGTCGACACCCGGAGAAACTTTGTCGACAGCAAAAGTGTCGACACTAGGAGGCTGTGTCGACACTCAACAAACTTCAACAAAGTTCAAGTACAAGTGTCGACACTAGGAGGCTGTGTCGACACTCAGCAAACTTCAACAAAGTTCAAGTACAAGTGTCGACACTAGGAGGCCGTGTCGACACTCAGTAAACTTCAACAAAGTTTAAGTACAAGTGTCGACATAAAGGAGATGTGTCGACACTCAGCAAAGTCTCAACACATGAAGAATGTGTCGACACAAAGGAGATGTGTCGACACTCAGCAAAAGTTTCAACACAGAATGCATGTGTCGACACAAAGAAGATGTGTCGACACTTAGCAAGTTTCAACACAAGAAGATGTGCCGACACAAAGGAGTTGTGTCGACACTTAGCAGAAATCAACTAAGTATTGAAGAAGAAGGACTTGTGTCGACACACAGGATCAGTGTCGACACATTCTGAAGAAGCAGTGTCGAGAAGCTGTTACAACAACACAAGGAGTTGTGTCGACACCATAAAGGCTAGTGTCGACACTTAGTCTATTTGTGTCGACACATAAAGACTATCTATCTCGACACTTTCAGATAGTGACAGAGATTTCAAGAAGTGACTGGATGACTTGACAGCTGCCATTTCAACCGGTCAACTGCTACTGTCAGAGCTGTCAGAAGGTTGTTAGAAACCGGATCAGCCGGTCACCATGAAGAAAGCTTATATAAAGGTTTATTCCTTCAACAGAAGAAGGATCGATCAATGAAGTGAAAAATAACACAACAAGAAGTAGACCTTCAAGAGAAGATCTAAGAAGTTGGAGAGAGAGAGCTCCTACTAAGAAGACCAGCTGTTGAACCAGGCTGATAAGGAAGATTCAGATTGAAATCAGAATCTCAAGTCAGCAGTTGATTGAAGATCATCTGCATAGAGATACAACCCACTGTGTTCTAATTCAAGAAGCTTTGAAGAAAGCCAAGGGTGGTTGATCTCAGCCAAGTTCTTTCAAGAACTCATCAAGAAGCCAGTCAACTCATCTCTCTTTATCAGAGTTGTGGTTATATACTTTATATTTTCTAATTTCTGTATGATCTTGTATAGATCTGAGTTGCAAGCCTAAATCTATAAAGGTTGAGGTAGGGCTTGTGAGCCTGAGTGTAGGAGAATCATTTCTCTGAGTGTAGGCCTTATTGAAGGCTGAGGTAGGGCTATTGTGCCTGAGTGTAGGTCTTGTTAAAGACTGAGTGGTAGGGCTTGGTGCCTGAGTTGTAGGAGTGGGATCACTCTGAGTTGTAGGAACCTGTTTGAGGTTCTGAGTTGTAAGATCTGAGGATCTGAGGAGAAGTGGAGAAGTTAGGCTGAATCTAGTACACTACTAGATAGGCGAATGGGGAAAGTGGATGTACCCAGACCTTGGGGAACCACTATAAATTCTGTGTGCTCTATGTGAATGTATGCTTGTATGGTTGTTGTGCTGTGATACTTGTAGAATTGCAATTACTGTACTGTATTTCTGCCTTTAAAGTTAAAAAGATATATGTCACCTATTCACCCCCCCCCCCCTCTAGGTGATTAGGCACTGTTTCTTTCATCGGTGCCAAACTTGCGCGTTAGTGAAGGCCGAGTGTCAGAAGCCGAGCGGGTTCCTGAAGCCTCCTCCTGTTCCAGAGTGGAAATTTGACATATCCATGGATTTTATATATGGCTTACCTCGATCGCAACTGGGTAATGATGCGATTTGGGTGATCGTGGATCGCTTAACCAAAGTGGCCCATTTCATCCAAAATCGGAAAGAGGACATCGTGAAGAAGTTGGTAGAGTTGTATGTTCGCAACATTGTGCGACTACATGAGATACCTAAGAGTATAGTTAGTGATCGCGATGGACGTTTCACGTCCAAGGACTGGAGGTTGGTTCAGAAGAGTCTGGGCACGAAGCTTAAGTTAAGTACGACGTTCCATCCTCAAATTGATGGACAAACAGAAAGAACGAATCGTACCATGGAGGATATGCTGAGAATGTGTACCATTGACTTTGGTAAGAAGTGGGAAGATCACCTCTTCATGGTGGAGTTCGCTTATAACAACAGTTACCATGCAAGTATAAATATGACGACATACCAAGCTTTGTATGGAAGGCGGTGTCGAACATCGATGTCTTGGACAGAGGCGGGAGACATCAAGCTTTTGGGAAAAGACGTGGTGGTTGATGCTTGCGAATTGGTGCAGACCATTCAGGAACGCGTGAAGGTTTTCCAGGACCGACAAGCAAAGTATTTTAATGTTCGCTGTTAGAGTGTGGAGTTCGCGGTAGGCGACTAGGTTTATCTCAAGATTAAGCCGTTCAAAGGTGTTTCACGGATTCGCCGACTTAAGAAGCTGAGTCCGAGATTTTTGGGATCGTTCGAGATTATAGAACGTATTGGAGAAATAGCTTACCAGTTAGCGTTGTCGGTGAAGCTGAGTGGATTACATGATGTCTTCCATGTCTTCGTCTTACGAAAAGCCTTGGCGGAGGCTAGTGTTGTGATCGAATCGACAACAGTGCCGGTAGAAGAGGACTTGAGGACGAAGGTCCGTCCGGTTAGCGTAGAGGATTCTGAGGTTTGGCAGCTGCGGAACAAAGAGGTTAAGCTTGTGAAAGTGTGATGGACAACTACGGGCGAGACGAGTTCTCATGGGAGCGGTAGCAAACCATGCGTGCTGAATTTTCTGAGTTGTTTGTATAAAGTGTTGTAACAAATATTTTGTGAAAGGTAAAGAGGTTGTAACAAATTTGTTGTTTTTTTTGTGCTTACAACTGAGTTAAATTTCGGGACGAAATTTCTATAAGGAGGGGATGATTGTAACACCCCCATAAGGAGTAGGTTTTCGTCAAACAGATTTCGGGAGACGAAAATGGTGTTGTTTAGGGTTCGACGAACGTCGAGCGGGTTCGACAAACGTCGATCAGGTTCGACGAATGTCGAGCGAGTTTGGCGAACGTCGAGAAGGTTCAGTGAATGTCGAGCGGGTTTGACGAACGTCGAAAGGGTTTCGGGAACGTCGAATGGGGTTCGACGAATGTGGTGTTGTATGGAGTTCAACGAATGTCGAACTAATTTCTTGGGTTCGACGATTGGCTTCGTGGCAGTCTGATTTCTCATCTAACCTGATCTAAGGGCCCATGATCTTCCGTCCAATGGGCTTAAGAAGGGCTGATCGGGATTTCTTCCGCATTTCTCCTCATTTTGGAGTTGTCTCAGGGTTTGAGTGATAGAGTTAGGAGGAGGAAGAAGAGATCTTTCTTCCTCCATTGACAAAGCTTCAGATTTCTGATTGTCGTTCCGAGTCTAGATCCGCAAAGAGGACTTGGAGGCGCACGTTTTCATCCGTGCAAATCAAAGTTTTCATGGCAAGTAAGAGGAGTCGTAAGGTAATAACATTTCTCCTCTCGGTTTTAGGATGCGTGCATGACGTCTATTCTTTTATTGCTTTCTTTCAAGTATTCTAGGCACCTGATCTCTCAAATGAGAGGGATTCAGGTTGCCTTTGTTCAAGAGTAGCCAGCTGGTTGATTGTGTCCGTCCCCGACATGATATTGCACTAGAAATCCGCTTTGTTAGTGGATTAGGCATTGCGAGTGAAGCCGTAGTTGCGACTGTTAGTATGACTCGGTGATGTTGCATAACGAGCCTTAAGGATTTTGTTAGAAATCCATTAACGGCAAGACGTAATTTGTAATGTTGTATGTCCCATTTTTCCGCGTGAGTATGCGTAATCGGAACCGGACAAAGTTAGCTCTATTGTAACAGTAGATGGTTTCCTTGGGGCACGAGAACGTTACGGTACGAATGATGGATCGGGGCGGGAAAGGCTTGGGATTGTGATGTGCTAACGCGTGATTTGTCTCTGTGGTCGGCTGGCTACCCCCTAATGTGCAAGTAACGTATGAAGAGTGTTCTGGCGAGACAAGTCACCTTCTGTGAAACTGACAAGAATGCCAAGCTTAGGAGAAGCCCGGGCGATGAAGCCCACGAGCGGGTGGGGTCCAGCAAGGATTCTTGGAATCGGTTTGTGTTTGTGGCGGAATCCTGACGAGAGAAGTCAGAACTTGTAGGAAAGCACAGGTTTTGAGACCCACGAGCGGGTGGGGCTGAGGCAAGAGTTTCGTGTGACGGCTTGTATGTCGTTAGGGGAAACTAGAGTACCCTTGTGTTTGCGGCTTAAACTCTGATGGGGGAATTGGAAGTACCCGATGTGATGATGTGTTAGAAGCATACGCTTTAAGGTGCATTAGGTGAAAATCATGATTGCATTCATGCTGCATTGTAGGCTACTTTATATTAAATGCTCAACTTAAAAACATGTTTGTTGTATGAGACATCCAAACCTGTTTTATAGCTTTACATGTTATTGTATATTGCATACAAAGTGCTGACCTACAGGATGATGGTGTACCCCGGGGTCCGTTAGGGACGGCCGGGAGGAGATGTGTTGGTTAAACAGTTGAGGCCAGCCTTTGATGACCCACTTTACCACCATTTTTTACAGGGTAAGGATCGCAAGCAGGAGCAAGCTCGCCGGCCTAAGCCTCATGAAGTGAACTTTCTTATATTTACATATATTTTGATTAAATTATATGCTCCATGAAATGTAATCTGGTTTGCATGACGAGGTAGCCTAGGAGTGCGTATGCACGTTACTATTATTTAATGTTGTTTCAGTCTTGGACTTATGATGTGTAAGGCCTTAAAGCCATTTTGATACTCTTGGTTTGGTGAATAACTTCTAGTTTTGGTTGTATGTTTCCGCTGTTGATGTTTGAGTTTTGAGGTTGGGTAATTTATATCATCTTATAATGCTGAAACTATGGAGTCTGTATGTTGCGGGGCCCCGGCCGGACCCATATTATACGGTCATTACATGGGAGGTATTACACAAGACCCCTCTCTTTTTTAACTTTTTCTCCTCTCAGTCATTTTCTTCCTCAGGTCAGAGCTCTGTCAATCCTTCTACGTGCCTCCTCCACCCTCCGGGCCACCCAGAAATTTGCTTAAGTCCATGACTCTCCTGAAAAGAAGACGTTCTGCTTGTCATTCCGCAAAGCCTCCTACGTGTGTGACGTTCCACAATACACTAATGACCCATCTCTACACATCCCGCCACTTAGTTCGCCAGCCAAGCAGCGTCCGAGAACGCTCATCCCCATTAGAAAATAAAGAAGGAACAAGCTTCATGTGAGACGGACTGTCACACACCAATCGTAATATCGTCTCTCATCTCTAAGCTATAACAAGCAGCGGACCATCGCCCTCGGTACTCAAGGCACTCTGTAAACTGCCTCCAATAATGAAGTTTGACTGGCATCATACCGGTCATATGATTTTTTACCCAGTTGAGGGATTTTTTCACGTTAAAATTATCGTGTGTACTTTTGCTTACTCTGTGACTGTGTGCACACTCTACCTCTCCACCGGCTAAGATGATCTAGTTTAATCCGTTCTACTAGGAGGTTTGAGTTCACCGCAATAATTGATAAGCCAAAATATGGTAATGAAATGCATGTGAATTAATGATTGCTCGCCTTGGTACTCCAAAATTATCATTATTGTGGGTCGCTTGACGTTTTTGTTATCCGATCGAATTGAACCGTCTCAGCTCGAGAGAGTTGAGCGCGCAAATAGTCAAAGTAAAGTTAGACGACTGACAAAAACATTTTAGTGTGAAAAATTCCCCGAAAGGTGAAAAACCACGTGGTTGGATCGGTATCAGCCAAATGCCACTATGTCTTAGTGTGTTACAAGTGAAAGTGGAGAATTCGAGCATGATAGACCGCCTCTCGTTACAAAAGCGACAGAAGAAGAGCCTTTGAGGGTGACAGATCGCCTCTCTAAAGGCTAACTATTTGGTGGAGGAAGTATTGAGACGCTCGAGTCGACTCTTGAGGAAAGTTACATTTTTAAGCTATCTCCAACATAGATCATCAAAAGCAAAGAAGATCTGCAAGTCCTGAAGGAGATCTTCTAACACCGACAGAGAACTTTGAAGGATTTATTTGAATGAGTTCTCTCGGGCGCTGAAGACAATATCTCTTCAAATAAGGGCTTTGGACTTCTTTTGTAGCTTTGGCCTGGGATAGCCTAGTAACTTCACCTTGGTAACCATCATAACCACCTGACGTTGAATTACGGTCGTCGATCTAGAGCACATGGATTGCCATTTTTGGATGTAACCATTTTCCCCCGGGGCAGTTAGGGAAGTTACGACAGCTTCAGGCAGTTCCGTTTACCTTGCCAACGATAATGAACACTACCTGCAATTTGAGAAGTTAAGAATGTTAATTGTCGCGGGTGTCGCGAATTCGGGGGCATTCTTAGCGTGTTGCGAGTACTGAGGCATTCTGACCGCATAGTGAGCACAAAGGCATTTTGAGCACATCGTGAGTGCGGAGGCGTTGGGAGCGTGGCGTGAGCATGGAGTTATGGGGGATTGAGGAACGCTCTATGAGCGCAGAGGCGTTCTAAGTGTCCTGAACCCTGAGGCGTTTCGAGCGCATCGTGAGTGCAGAGGCATTTTGAGCGAGCAGTGAGCCCGGAGACGTGGGGAATGCATCATGAGCGTGGAGGATGTCAGAGCGCGCCGTGAGTGGAGGCGTTCTGAGTGCACCATGAGCACAGAGGCATTGAGAGAGCGTTGTGAGCGTGAAGGCATTCTGAGCTTGCATTAAGCACATAAGCATTCTAAGCGCACACTGAGTATGGAGGCGTTCTGAGCGTGCCAGTCATTATGTTGAAGGTGGGGTGGTGTGCACTGTGGTGGGACAATCATAGTGATGATGTGATGGTGTACACTATGTCGACCATGACGTCTAGAGGTGCCTACATCGGTGTCTAAGAAGGGAGGAGGAACACAGGACATTTAAATGTCGTGTGACCCCTTGCGGCAACCGACACGTAACTCCCCCGCCAGGGAGTGCACATCACTCCCTATTTGGGGGGTGCAACATGTGTTGGACTACTGGCGCCCTTAGACGGTGTGAACAATGGCTTACAACGGATCACTGCATTTTAAAACTTTAGACACAGGAATATGCTTTTTGAATGCTAGTGCGGGGTGGTTGGATTATCACCATCAGTATCTCACAAAAATTGTATTATTGTGAATTAAGTTTGTTCAATACGCACAGGTGATCACCTAAGTATTAACAAAATTATAATTTCGGAATAATTAAGAACTTTCAGATTTGATTAGAGATTGAACACAACTATCAAAACATAAAAACAGAATGTCATTAGAGGATTTAAATAACAAGCAACTACAACATGTTTATCTCCATGACACTGGAGATTGAAAGTAATGAATAATATACTGTTGGGTTTTTTATATCGACTCTCTCCATGTAGATCAATTGGCTCTCTCCCTTCTCCCCAAAAGTCTTTGAGTTGGATCTCTCCCTTCTCCCCAAAGGACTTTGAGCCCTTGCTAGATCTCCCCGATTTAGATGCCCCTCATAGACGATTTTCCACAAAATCCTTCTAGAATTCTGACGTCCTCCTCGACCGATTTTCATATACTACTCCCTAGAATTTGACGAGCTCCCAGAAATCTGATGACCTCCCCAGTCGATTTCTCCACACGATACAAGCAAAGTAGTGAGAAGAAATACAAAATATAAGGATACAAGAGAAAATATTTGCTCCCTCAAATATTATCTCCGGAGGTGGTGAGTGGTCAGCTCTTTGGATTCTTGTTTTTTGTGTGCTTGAGTGTCCTCTGATTCTCATTCTTTATTCGTGCTCTTCGTTCTTTCTTGAGGGTGAGAGTCATTATCATTAGGCGGTGGATTTGTGCTTCAAGAACGGTGTGGCATCCTTCTGGTATTCATTCCAGGTTCCAAGCATACCATCAAAAGAGAAAAGTAATTCTCTTATATTAGTTTAAACAAGCTACCATCTGCAATATTGCTAGTGCTTGACGATAGGTCTGTTTACGCGTTTTCCTTTCAGCTATCTAGCTCCATATAAGGAAGGTATGAGAGCTTTCCTTGTAGTCATCACTTAGTGCTGAGCGGTAGTGCTAGCGTGATGTGGTAGGCGTGCTTGATTTGGCGCTTGCGTAGCTAATAGTTTGCAGGTAAGGAAGGTGTCTGCACTTTTCATGCACACTAGTGATACCATGGAGCAATATATAGCTGCTAGCACAGGAGATAGTGGCAGTGTCCTATGGATCTGACCAAGTTCCCGTGCAGAGGACGCAGATTGTTGGCGTGTATATTGTGGTAGTACAGTGCATTAGAAGTAGTGTGATGCGGTAGTCGGTAAGACTGGTCTCGTTGATTTTGCCTTCTAGTTGACATATGATGTCTAGTCAACGCAGCTAGCGCCCGATGGTATAGTTATCGCCAATGGTATTCCATAGATCCCGTCGACATGCAATATCACGTTGATGTCTTTTCCAATCTATATAAGTTGTCCAGTCGATAAAAGCAGTCTAATCAATAGATACTACAGGAGATAGCGCCCGACGATATCACTAATGTCAGTTGTAGCTCACAAATCCAGTCGATATAGGCATTCTGGTCAACATCCTTTGTTTGAGCAATTCCAGTCGATAAGTTGAAAGGAAGCTAGCGTTTGACGGTATCTCTAACGCGGTGGTAGTGCCTTCCACTCGACATAAGTGCTCTATTTGAATTCACAATCTTCTTGTTGATAGAAGTAGTCAAGTCGAAATCGCTAGAGACAGACGTTAGCACTAACGCTGGCGGTAACTGCCGTAGCAATGATTGCTTGTAAACATGCACACATTTTGTAATATCTTGCCCGTCCAAACAATATAACAGTAGATTCGATCGAGACCCCATGCCATATCGAGCAACATGCAAATAGTTGTGAACTAAAAATCAAAAACTATAAATAACAATGCGTAATAGAGCTAAACACCAACAAAAGTATTTTATTTATTAAACACAAATGTCCACAAAAATATACACACAACCAGTATTTTGGCCATAAGGTATTACATTTGTTTGAAAAGGTAATATAACTACATGATTTACATACTTCTGCACGCAGACCGGTAATACATGAAATCTATAAAACACTTCGGCCTTTTAGGGAAAGCTCAACTTTGGGCTCCTTGTCTGCTACTTCCTACACGTCTCGTTGGTATATGTATCATCCACAAATAGACGGTAAACGAGGATCAACTATGAGCTGACTATAAAATGCATAATGATCTCACCCCCTGACCATTCTAGGAGATTCTAGGGTGGTAGTACCGCACTCTTGCAAGCAAGTCATATAAGCAGTATATACATATATCAAATGAAAGTGCAACTACTCTAAGCAGATTGAAGTTTCAAGCACAATCATTTCATCCAGGTTTAGCATCAAAGTAAGTGAACCTAGATATGCATATGATGTTGGTTGGTCTACCCACAGGTTTCTTCAACCGCCTAAGCATGAGGCTAACAAACATCACATCACAAACATTGGTACGCACAACCATAGGTTTCATGCTTTCAAAACATGCTTTCAGGTCTTTTATAGTTGGCTAGCTAGCTATAATTAGCTTTATTTTTTCATCTTATTTTATCACTTAGGCTCTATTTGTTTGGGCGTTTCGGTGCTCCGTTTTGGGCAAACGCCGCCGGAAGGCGGGTAAACAAATGAATCTCCGGCGGCGTTTGTTCCATTTCCACCCGCCCGCCTTGAGAAACGCCCCAAAAAGCTCCGTTTGGAGCAACCACCTCCCCCCTCCAGTTCGAACACTCCGTTTCCACCCGCCGGATCGATCCGCCACCGCCGAACCAAATGAAGCCTTAGCTATAGTTAGCTACTGTAAATTTTTTTGCAAATTCACTTACCTTTAATTAGCTACTTTAAAATATTTTTTGTAAATTCACTAAACTATAGTTGGCTACTATTTTTTTTTGCAATTCCACTTAGCTACAATTAGCTACTAATATTTTTAAAAAATAAGCCCACTAAGCTACAGTTAAATAACACCGGTTTGCTTTCTAAATTCTTGATATTCACTAAGTAATATTCATTCATTGAACTACAACTTTCTGAAGATAAATCGTAGATGTTAATACCATAAATACGTTATTATACCACAAAAAACAACTTCATGTTGATTCACTTCAAGAAATTAACAACAGAGTAAAATATCACAAATTTGAGCAAGATGAAGGTCAAATGTCCAAAATAAAAAACAGTTATCTTTAAAGTCAAATATAGCACATTTATTGTGTTTACACATCATCCTCGTTACCGTCATCTCTCAATTCAAGAATTGATTCTTCGCCCTCTGCATCAGATCCCACAAAGCGATCATCGTCGTCATCATTATTGTCTCCCTCGTCCGGTATTGGGGGTCGATCTGGATGAAGCGTCTCCCAAATGCCACCAACGTCATTAACAATGCTCGGATATGTGGTATGAGATGTTTGTTCAACTTATTGAACATAGCAACCTCTACTAGACCTGGGCGCAAAGTTGACCGTTTAGGCGCTAAAACTTCTTTCATTCCACCTAGATCACACTTCAACCCTACAGATGAAGATTTGTTAGCAAGAAATGTTGAGGCAGTCATAGCAAGGCATGACATTTTGGCCCTCTTCACATACCACCAATTTGGCAGGTCGAAAAAATGTTCAGGACCTTCTTTGTGATCGAGAGATCTTAGTTTCTCGATTTATTCCTTCACGATCAATTTGGGCGTCATTGTGAAATCAATGCTGACACCATCTTGGATTTGAAGCATTTCTGCTTACAAATCATCGCTCTCATTGGAGCAAGAGCGTTTTGCAGCTGGAAGCTGTTCCTCTTCCATCTTCTTATCTAATGTGGATTCTGCAATTCTCTCCGTGTAAACACTGATCGTTTCTCATGTGAGCGTTTTAATGAATTCTGAAAGGGGAAACTAGATCTGATATACTCTAGAGGGGGGGTGAATAGAGTATATGGTGCTTTTTGAAAACACAAAGAAAACTTTTTGCAAAGCCTTACAACAATTGTTGTAATGAGTGTAAGCAGGGAAGCAGAAATAAAACTAAGCTATGCAGAAATTAAGCACAAGAAAATCTAGGCCAGAAACAAAAAGAAGACATGCACAACCAGATGACACAAGGAAATATAGTGGTTCCCCAACTTGGGTACATCCACTCTTCTACCACCCTAGGTAGGAATCCACTGCAGGATGAGTTGATCAGGTGTCCTGGGCACCAATGAGCTTTTGATAAGGTGCTCAAAAACCAAAACAGATTTTTTTGATCAGGTGTCTTGCCACCAATGAGCTTTTGACAAGGTGCTCAAAAACCAGATTCAAACTTTTGAAGGGAGTTTGAAAAACCCTTTACAGATTGGGGGGTGAGAGAGTTATGGCAGTCTTCTCTTTCTCAAGCAACTGAGAAGACTATGTGGATTGATTTCAAAGCTCCCCCTGAGTCCTTGAAGTCTTCAGGAAGATGAGCTTTGCTGAGGGTGATAGGCCTTCAAAAATAGATCTCCAGCAGATGATGATTTCAGCAAGCTGAAATGTTGAGTGTCTGGAGTCTTGAGATGATGTTGGCCTTGAACACTTGAGAGCTGAAGAGATCTGAAGAATGTTTGAAAGCTTGATCACTTTTTGATGAGTGTTCTTCTGAATTCTTGTTGACAGAAGATTGAGAGAGTCTCTGTGTATAGAGAGGTGTCCTCTACTTGTCTTTCTCTGTTCTCTTGTTCTTGTCTATCTTCTCTATTGATTCAAAAAACATTCTGTCTTTTATTCTCTGAATCTCAATAGGAAAATTGCTCTGTCAAAGATAGCCGTTGGTCTGAATTAATTACAGCCTTAATTGTATAATATGTTCAGAAGGAAAGTCCACTGATTTGTTCCTTAGAAAATCCCTTGAAACTTGTTCCAGAAGTAAATGAAAACGGCTGACAGATCTTCTGTCTTAAATGCAGAATAACTTCTATCTGATTTTGAATTAGAATTCTGAAAGATAACTGAAATCGTCGAACTGAGCTCTGCTATCGTCGAGCTGAGCTCAGCGAAAATGAAAGATGTAAGCAGCAGAAAATCGTCGATCTGAGCTCAAAGATCGTCGAACTGAGCTCAGAGATAAGGATCCAGTTCAGAGTCAAAATCGTCGACCTGAGCTCAGCGATCGTCGAATGGAGCTCGACGATATTGAGAAGTTGAGCTCAGCGATCGTCGACCAGAGCTCGACGATATTTGGAGGCTTGAGCTCAGCGATCGTCGAATGGAGCTCGACGATCTGCCAAAGTTGAGCTAGACGATCGTCGACCGGAGTTCGACGAAACGTCGTGCTGAGCTCGACGATTTGGACTTAGTCTCCAAAAAAACTTGGGTCTTCAGGGCAGCTTCCAAACCTAGACTCATGATCCCTTAGACTCAATTCTAATTGACCTATTATCTATACAGAAGGTCAAAGCATAAATTCCTAGAGACATAGTGATCCTGACCCAAATTAGTAATAGGGTGTTCCAACAATTTCAAATAAAGCATTTCTTAGTGCAGTCACGTTCCAACCCAGAGGGATGTCGACAATGTTGATACGCATCTGATCGATCTGATTCTTGATTAGACCACCTACAACAAGGCCGGGACATAGAAGAACCTGCATATCAAAAATATAGTTGAACTTGAAGTCATTTGCCGTCAGGTTGGTGTTGAGTACTTTCATGCTCACCCTATTGTCGGTGCCAGTGTAACCATACACTTCAGATGGGTAACAGAGGGCCTTCAATGGGTGGTACCGATCGTAGTAGAGCTCTGACATTGCGGTTCACATTAGTTTGCGTACGTGTGTGCTACGCGGATTGAGATCTTCAATTCGACACTGCGGGATGGTGCATTTACTGCGGGTGCGCGTGCATTATGCATAAGAAGAGCAGACCCCTCAACGGGGGCTGGGTCATGAATTTTCAATGACGTACATGAATTAAGCACATTACACAAGTTGCTTGCCATCTTGATATAGACATCAATAATGACAAATGTCTTCATCTTCTAGGCCAAAACTTGCACAACGCGAATCAGAACAATGATTGATCGAAACTCTGGGAGAACCTCCTTACCACCTAGATAAGAGAATATCTTGCCTTTCCGACGAAATGCCTCTTTCAACTGGGCGAAACAGATCAAAATACGAACAAGCACATCGCTGATCGCACTCCATCGATGGGCGGGGGACTTTTTCATCTTAATAAGATAATTGAAAGATTCAAACATGAGACCGTAAAGTAGTGCCTACAAATCTTCACTTTTGTTGACAACTTCTGCCATTTTTCGAGCTTTCTTGATGATTCGTCGTGCCCTTGGGTTCTTGATATTTGCCGCCTTCAGGCACGTTCCAAACACATCATACAATGCAAGATGTGCCAAATGCAAGATACACCACTCAAGCAGCATCAGAGAGACAATCTTGAGTGCTCGTTTAATATCTGATCCAGAATCGGTAGCACTGGTAAGCACATCTTGGTCCATAACAATGGTGTACTCCTCCATGATGGCTCTGACCCATTGAATAATCAGATCTGAGGCACGTTGCATACGACGCTCATCTGTAGTTGGAGCATAATGGCCGACCGCCACGTTCCACCTCCGGTCCTGTCCCCGAACGATGTAGATGATCCTGCACGCCACATACTTCTGGTTGGAGAATCTGTTTCTGTACAAATTGATATTAACTGCCATGTGTAAGACCCCATTTTTTTAAACCCCGGGGTCTTATGCCCAGAACCGCCGTTTTGCTGTGACACCGACACTCGGGAAGGTTGCCACTACAAAACACCGATCCTGACGGTCTTTACGATCACCAAAAAGAAAGAGAAGTATACGCATAGTTTGGATAAAACAAAGTCCACAATCACATGTAATATATGTAAAGGAAAAATCACATCAAGTCCACATATAATAAAAGTACTGAAATAAACAGTACAAGGAAATATAAACGGGCTCAAGCCCAGTACATCAAATCCTCACTACAACACTCGCAGACGCTAAGTAACTAATCACTCATGGAACCAGTAGCTGGTGCTCCTGTGCTAGACTGGCCCACCTCCATGAGCACCGTACTCCGCTGGTGCTGTGTCCCCTGCTGCTACTCCATGTATCCCATCTGGAGTCCCTGGAATGTTGTGGTCTGAAAACCGTTAGTAAAAAAGACTAAGTCCTATCATCCCCTACCCCTCCATCATGGCTCCTAGGCACCGAGCGGGGAGGAAGAAAGGGAAGCTATGAAGGTGGAGAGTAAGCAAAGTAGGTGACGGTGGAACTATTCTAGCAGTTAATTTATAATGTATAAACAGCTAAGGAAGAAAGGTACAAACTAGCAGTTCTACAATAGTAAGCAGTAACGTAAACAAGTAGACTAAAGCAACACAGGTAGGAAAAACATTCTAAGGAGTAAGTAACCTTAACTTATTTGAATGCCCATAAAAACTTATAAGTTAAGGGGTCTTTTGCAAGGCTCCCATCGTATAAAAATTCTCATACCAATTTATACTTTGGGGTGTCGGTTGTATGCAAGTATGAGTGTAGTGATATGTTATGTCATGATTCATGCAAGTGCAACTCACGCACACGACTCTATGCGCACAGATCTTTAGTTCCCCCTATTTAGGCAGCTAGCTTCACTCCCAGGAACCTCCGTAGTGGCAAACAGAGACAGTGGGTCGGGCCCCCCACTCCTAGGCGGGTATCCACACTACCAATCCTAGCCCTTACGTACGCCTCTAGAAGGACACAACCTAGAGTCACCACGTACTAGTGCTGACCATATCCACCAGACTTTCTTTGGCTAAGTGTCAACCACACCCGCCGAGTCAGCGTATCGACGTCGGTGTGAACGACTGTCCGATACCGAAGACCCACCACCTTATTTATGTATCCAAATCCTTCCGAACCACCGGCTCCCCGGACTATCCCGTCCGTTACATCTACCTTCTGAACCTACCGTTTGGATGCCTAATCAAACCTGCCTAACCAAACTCCCGAGCTACCGGGGTGTGTGAATTGTGAAACCCTACTTATAGTAATTGTTGTTAAACATTGATTTTACTTATGATTTAGGTTAGTCTAGGACTGCCCAAGGTATTCCCCGTGAAGGGCTCTCGAGGGCACTATGAACTACGATGGGCTGAAACTCAAAGCTCCCTTTCGCAAGACACTTACTGTTATTGGTTAACACCTGATTCCCGATACCTTTTTAATATTACTCTGGATCTAACCCTAGTGTGTTTTGACTTTCTCTCTCTCTCCCTCCCTCCACAGGAAGGAATATCGTTCATCGATCCCGAGCACCTCCTAACTCTAGCCAACCCAACACTCTCATCCTAGCTTCCAGTGGTATACACCAATCCACTTCACCAAAATCAGTAAATCACAATTCCATCTTCCTACGACCATTCCCCATGTTGACTCGATTTCCACAGTTTTATTAAATGCAGGCCACCATACGCTATATGACGTGCACGATAGGAGGTACTCTAAATTCTCATCTAAACACCCTAAGATAATTAATGGAGGGCTATCATGATATATTTAGCCTAAATCCAGACACTTAGAATTTTCCTAATTAATTTGACATTTATTTAATTTCTCCTAAAAATCCAAATGCCCTAGGATGTATATGAAGTGGCCCTTACAGTCATGCAAAACGCTTCATAAAATTATGATAAAATAATAAACAACTAATTAACAGTAAATTCAAGTCTCCCAATTTATTTGCAAGGTTTAAACCCCTGATTCATAAATTTAAATATAATTACATTATTAACAACTAAAGAAGCAAGTGTTGTAAATAAACTTCCAAAAATTATAAGAAAATTCAAGCATAACTATAATGCCATAATAAATACATCTGGCCAAGTTTCCAAATTTTTCAATGGATAATAAACTCTAATTTTAATTTTGGTCAATATCCCACTTCCATAAATCAATGAAGCAACAACTGAAAATATTCACCTAAAAATTATGATAAGTACTTCCTTCACAAGCTCATAATTTTAATTTTGGTCAATATCCCACTTCCAACCATCATTAAGCTCTGAATCTATTTTTGAACATAATTGCATAATTATGAGCTTGTGAAGGAAGTACTGATAATATACATCTAAAAATTATAATAAAATTCATGTATGAGTAAAATGATCTAAAACCTCATATTCCCAAATTTTATAATTTACCAATGAGCAGTGAGTCCAAAATAAATAAATGGCTATCAAGGGCAACTCCATGAAATACAAAGGAGGTACCAAATATATTATTTCAATATTCCCACTAAAATTACCATGGGCTCATATTAACACTATTACCATACTACTCAAGTTTCATAGCTTTTCATTAAATTTTGATGGCCTATCTTACATGTATAAAGTTTGTGCCCTAAATTAGGGTTAGGGTTTTGGGGAGTCTAACGACCTCTAATTTTGATGATATTTTTATCACAGGACTTTGACAACCTAAAGTCATCTCCATCAAGTTACAAGTCATTTCAAGGTCATTTGACCCCTTAACCTTCAAACCCTAGGTTTGCACACATAGGAACTACCCTAGTGTCATAGGGATACACCCTTCAACTTCCTCACAATATCAGTGGAGAGGGTATTTTGTGTGCTAATACAACTGAGTGCCAGGGTCCATCACCTTTGGGTGAGGTTGGCCAACTCAAGAGCACCTAGGGCACTTAACCCCAATTTGACCTAAAGGGGACAACCCTTGCCTACACGATTACCCTAGCAAACCAAACCCAAAAGTGATGAAATTTTTACCAAAGCCTAATAATACCCTCCAAGACCTGCCTCCAAAATTTGAGTGGTTTTTGATGTCTTTAAGACAGCTAATTAATTTGTACATTATTTATTAAATATTTCCAAAAACAATAGACAAAGTATCTCCAAAAATTACCATTTTTGTATAGGCCTAGGTATAGATTAGGGTGACTCCCTATCCAAATTTCTGGTCATTTGGACAAGGTATGAAGTGGGGGCACTCATTTTAGTCTCTGACTAACCCTAGGTATAGATCCTACCAAAATGAGTGCCTTGGTCAAACCAGACACCCATATTGGTTCAAACCAATTTTAAAATAAAGTACACCCCAAGGGCTACAACTTTAATGTTTACCACTTTTTTTGTAGGTGACCCTAGGTATTTTTAATATTTAATTTAAAACTAACCAGTAAACAAGACAGAAATTGAAATAATATGATTTAATAAAATCAGATCCAACATGGATCTTAAAGCAAATCGTGTGCCTCCTGGTCATCTTCTTCCTCCAACTAAGGGCTAGGATTGGCCAAACCTGGACCCTATTCCAAGCTCATTTCCGGGCCACCTGGCCACCTCCCTGGCCGGCCACCACCGCCACCACCTTCGTTGAGGTGGGGGCTATCGCCGGGCGGCGGCACGGCCGCCGGAGTGATGGTTTCCGGCGAACTCGACCCATTTTTTTCATGTAAAACCAGGAAAAATCTTCACCCGATCTAGCTCATTTGAGCCCGATACTCATCCTAAAATATTCCTGAGATCTATCCATAGGAGGAGTAGAGGAGGACTTGCAATCGTGTTTGCCGACGGGTTTGGTGGTGGTGCTCCATGGCCGGATTTTGGAGCTTCGGATGTTCTGCAACAGCACTACCTAATGGCTCGACTCCTTTAGTGGGATTGTGGAAACTACTCCTCTGAGTCCAGGGATGCTTTTAAGAGGGCTAAATGGGGGAGAGGTATGGTGTAGCACCAATGGCCATTATTGGGCATGAAGGTGAAAATTTCGGCCATGGAGTATTTACTGGATTCAGCCCCTATGTGGCTGGATAAGGCTGTTGATCTTCTCAAAACTGAAGGGGGAATGAATCCAGCATGAAGAGAGGAGCTCTTGGCCTTCCTATGCCATGAATGGCCTTCACTCCCCACCTTCTCTCTCCTCCATTAAAGTGGAAAATGAAGTTTTTCTCTCTCCGAGTCATCAAGGTCGATTTTGATGTCTCCTCAAGCCTATTGATAGCCCATTAACTCATATTAATAATAAAAATGAGGTTAGCCCAAGAGGAGAAAATGGGTTTGTTGAAGTTGGTGACCGGGCGGTCTGGCGGTCTGGCATGGCGGGTTGAGGACCGCGCAGTTTTACTGTTTCCCTTCAGCAGTTTGGTTGTTGTGTGTTGCTGTCTGAGTCCCAAGCGGTCTAGCGGTTTGTCTCTGGTGACTTGGAGACCAGGCGGTCTAGCGGTCTCTCATGACGATCTCTCTCTCTCTCTGTAGTAGCCGAGAGGTTAGACCTTCTGTCTAACCGCGCGGCTTGTGCGGTTTGTGTATGTATAGTCCGCACGTGTCCTGTAAATTTTTAGTCTCGCATCTATTATTTGTATTCTCTCTTCTCTCCTCCATTCTATATAAGAGATGTCATACCTTTGTAATAGATACCTTTTTAGGATAATAAAGTTTCTATTAAACCACTTCCGGTTTGTTTTTTGTTCGTTTCTAACATGGTATCAGAGGACACGGTCTTTTCCTCCTGATTGTGTGCGTTCTCTGTTTCTCGCGGCTTGTTTCTGCTTTCCGCGACCTGTCTTCGTGGCTTGCCTTTTCTTCTTGCCGCTGCCCTGTTCGCGCTGCTTGTTTCTCCTTGCCTCTCTTCTCTAGCTGCTTTTCTTTGCCGCGCCCTTTCATTAAGTCGCCGCGACCTGTTTGCTTCTTGTCTCTCCTGCTTCCTAGTCGTTGCGGCCTCTCTCTTGCCGCCCGCCCTGTTTTCTCCTGCTTGCGGCCTTCCTAGCCGCGCGACCTGCTTCTGTTCGCCCGGCTTGCGGCTTGTTGTTGTCGTCGCTGCTTCTTGTTCTCTCTTCGTCTCTCTTCAATGGATTTCACCTCCAAGCTGTCCGCCTTGGTGGTCACCTCTTCTGGTAGTGCCCACACTGTTACTCGTGGAAGCTGGTTGATCGATTCTGGTGCTACAGCTCATATGACAGGCAATCCTCACTGTTTCTCTCATCTCGACACACATGATCGGTTGCCCCCTGTCATAGTTGCGGATGGTTCTTCCTCCCCGGTCAATGGGACGGGCATGGTTCAAGTCACTCCGTCTCTCTGCCTTGTCGATACCCTCTATGTGCCCCAGTTTCCTTGCAATTTATTATCGGTTACATCTTTATGCAAGCAACTACAGTGCTCCGTCACATTCACTCATACCTCTTGTTCTTTTCAGGATCCGGCCTCCCAACGGATGATTGCTACTTGGGACTGAGAGCGGCGGCCTCTACTTCCTCGACAACGTCTCTGCTTTATCTGCCTTCTCCTCCTCCTCTACAGATCTTCTCCAATGGAATCTTCGCCTTGGTCATGTAAGACCCCCCCTCCCCCTTACCAAGGAGGGCTACTGGGCCTTATGCCCAGAACCGCCGTCTTACGGTGGCACTAACGCAGGGGTTAGTCGACACCGCAACACGCCGATCCTGCCGGCTATTACGATCATTTAACATGTAGGCCAATATGAGAAGAAGAAGTAAAGCAGTATATAAATCCACTAGTCCACAAGTCACATAGTACAAATCATATATGTATGAAATGAAAAGTACATCAACATAGTCCACAAAAGAGTACAAAAGAAAGAGTAATAAGGGCTTATGCCCAGTACATCAAATCCACTCTCTCTCTCAAAATAAAAACGGAAGCTACACTAGTACATCAGAACTCGTCCCACCTGAGGACGCACAGTAGTGGTAGTAGCCTGCTGAAGCGGTATCTGCTCCTCACGTCCTGTCTCCTCGTCGTGCTAGTGCTCCATCTCCACGGGCTCCTAAAAATAGTATGGTCACCGACCATTAGTCAAAAAGACTAAGTCGTTTCCTCCGCACCTCGCCCCGCAACTCCTAGGCACCGAGCGGGAGAACTAAGCGGAGGACAACAAGGGGTAACAAAGGTGGAAGCAGGTGACAGAAACTAACTAGCAGTTGTGATAAGTTTTATTATTCTATTCTAGCAGTTCTATATATGGTACAAGAAGGTAAAAAGTAGTACAGTAAAGGAAATAAAGGAACAGCAGTAAGAGCAAGTAAATAAACTATTCTACCACTATACTACCATCACAAAAGTACCCTAACTTATATAAATGCCCATATAAATATATAAGTTAGGATTTCCAGGAAATTTAACTTATCATATAAAAGAGTCCATACTAATTTATATGATAAGGATCTATGAAGCGTATGACCTAATATGAATGAATGTTATGATGCAATTTTATGCACATGCAAGTGCAACTCACGCACAACGACTCTGTGATCACAGACCTTTAGTTCCCACTTTTTGAGAGCTAGCATCACTCTCGGGTACCACCGCTGGTTCGGTCTCAGATACCATGGTAATGTGCATGTCTTCCATCATCCGTAGCAGCTCCATAGACATCAACCGAGGCTCCGGTCCAGAAGTGCCGGCCCTCCTGCTCAAGGCATCCGCTACCGTATTCGCTTTCCCCGGATGGTAGTGGATCTTATAATCATAGTCGCAGAGGAATTCCAGCCATCTCCTCTGTCGCAGGTTTAAGTCCTTCTGTGTATCGATATATTTAAGATTCTTGTGATCTGAAAAGATGTCACAATGAATCTCGTATAAATAATGCCTCCATATCTTTAGGGCGAATACCACAGCCCCGAGCTCTAAGTCATGTACTGGATAGTTATGCTCATGTTTCTTCAACTGTCTTGAAGCATAAGCAATAATATGTCCATGTTGCATCAGGACAGCACCCATCCCCTGATAAGAGGCGTCTGTGTAGATCTGGAATCCTTCACTCCCGGATGGAAGCGCAAGAATGGGGGATGAGATGAGTCGGTCCTTCAGCTCCTGAAAAGCCATCTCGCACTGCTCTGACCAAACAAAATTTGCATCCTTCTTCGTCAAGGACGTGAGGGGGAGTGCTATCCTCGAGAACCCCTCCACGAAACTTACGATAATACCCTGCTAGTCCCAAGAAACTGCGAATGTCAGATACGGTCTTCGGCCGTGGCCAATCCCTCACTGTCTCTATCTTGGCTGGGTCCACTGCTAATCCAGCCCCACTGATCGTGTGTCCCAGGAAAGCCACCTCCTGCAGCCAGAAGTGGCACTTTGAAAACTTTGCGTACATCTGGGACTCCCTCAGCCTCTGCAAGACCAGCGTCAAATGCTCTGTATGCTCTTCCTGAGTCCGGGAGTATATCAAAATGTCATCGATGAATACAATCACGAAGCGGTCTAGGAAGGGCTCGAATACACGATTCATTAGACTCATGAATGCGGCAGGGGCATTCGTGAGCCCAAAAGGCATCATCGTGAACTCGTATAATCCATAGCGTGAACTAAATGCCGTCTTCGGTATGTCCTCTTCCCTGATGCGGAGCTGGTAGTAACCGGATCGCAAATCTAGCTTAGAGAACCAGAAGGCTCCCTGCAACTGGTCAAATAGTTCATCTATCCGAGGCAGAGGATAGGTATTGCGGACCGTTAACCGGTTCAGCTCCCGGTAATCTATGCATAGTCGCAATGACCCGTCCTTCTTCTTCACAAAGAGAACTGGCGCTCCCCACGACGATGAACTGGGCCGCACAAATCCTGACTCGACTAGCTCCTGAAGTTGAGTCCTGAACTCCGCTAACTCCCTGGGAGCCATCCTGTAGGGTACCCGGGACACCGGCCTCGCTCCCGGTACTAGCTGAATCCTGAAATCCAAGTCTCTGGCAGGTGGTAGCCCGGGCAATTTCTCCGGGAATACGTCGGAGAAATCCCGGACCACCGGAATATCTGAAATAGCCGTCTCTGCTCCCACCATCTCAAAGCAGATAAGATAAACTTCTTCTCCCTGCACGTGGGCCTTCACAGCCTGTACAGAAGATAACAATAGGTGGCAGATAGGCCGAATACCTTCAATGATAACATGAGAGACGCCATGCCTTAACGTGATCCTCCTAGACGGACAATCTATCTGAGCATGGTTCCAATGTAACCATGCCATGCCCAAAATCAAGTCGAAGTCCTGCAGCTTCAGAATAGTTGCTGGCGCCTCAAATGCCTTGCCGCCAATCTCGGCCTCCATATCACAATGTGCAGTGGTCCGCAGCTCTGACCCATCGGGTAGACGCACCCTCATATCTAGTCCAGGAAATCTCTCCACGCCTTCGAGTCCGTCTATGAAGGCCTCGGATACGAACGAGTGCGAAGCACCCGTGTCGAAGAGAGTATGAGCGGGCTTGCCGCTGATCATAACTATGCCTGAGGTTTGTTTACGTTAAAATTAATTGTTACCCTATAGTTCCAGGTACTATATAATTGAAAACTCAAGAAATTTAATAATTAACCTTAAGTACCTGTGATAACCTCCTCGGGGTTCCTCTGCTCTATGAGGTCCAAGGCGTATATCTGCTCCTGCTCGCGTCTCCTGCGTGATATCCCCGACCTCGGCCTCGTCCTCGGCCTCGGCCCTGCTGTACTGGGGCCACTGGAGGTGGAGGAGGAGGAGGATGGAATCGATGCGGGCACTCCGACCTAATGTGCCCGGGCTGGCGGCATCCGTAACAAACTACCTGTCGGTGGCCACGGTCATCCTGTCTCCTCGGATCATGCATCTGTAGAGGTGGGGGAGCCAATGCTGGAGGAGGCCCCTGCTCCTGCCTGAAGTTGAGACGATGACGTCCCCCACCCTTCTTGTATCTGATAGTCCTGCCTCTCTGAGAGCCCCTGCTGCTCTCTCCTGATGTCGGCCCATCAAACGGTCTCTTCCCTCTGCCTTGCACCATCAGCTGGTCAGCCTCCAGCTTCTTTGCTGTCTCGATGATCTGTCTAGATGTGCCATGAGAAATGAACAGCAAGGCCTGCCTCAAATCGTCCCTGAGGCCCCGGTAGAACCTCTTGGCATACCTCCTATCATCGGTATCCTGAATCCCTGCGAACCTGGCCAAATGAGAGAACTCTCTCTGATACTCGATCACCGATCTAGTCCCCTGCCTGAGGTTCAAAAACCTCTCCTCCAAGGCATCTCTGTCCGTAGCAGAGACGAAATGATCCAAAAATACATCGCCAAACTCCTCCCATGATATCTCTGACAGCTCCCAGTCCGCATATGTAGACTCCCGCACTGATTTCCACCATCTCTTTGTATGAGCCTCTAGTGCAGAGGTGGCTAGAGGTACTGCCTCGCCGACCGGGCAGCTGATGCCTGCTAAAATCTCGTGTATGGCCTCCATCCATTCCTCCGTCTTTACCGCATCCTCTGTCCCACGGTACGTCGGTGGGGATAGGCTCTTGAAGGCACTCAGCCAGCTCGACCCCGGATTTGGCTGTGGAGCCGGGACTTGCTGGGATCTGAAGGCATCTAGAATCGTCGTCAAACTCTGCCCCATCTCTGTATGTAGGAATGGAGTGGCAGCTAGAGGGGGAGGAACCACATTTTGCGGTGCGGCGACCTGTGGAGGTTGCATAAAGGTAAGGTTAAAACAGAACTGACATAACTCATTGTACTTTGTGGACCATTTTATGTGACTTTTCACATGGGCACACCACGCTTCCGCTGCATAGTTTGTCCGCAAACTAATGCTCGGGCGGGGGTGGTCCCGTATTGTGGACTTCTTTCTCATATGATCGTTGTTCAAGTGATACCCCCGGCCAACGGCGCCATCACCTTCACGGTGGTGGTGGCTATCGTTTCCCGGTGATGGGGCGGCGGGAGATGACAGCGACGGCGATCCCAAGCGGTTTCTAAAGCTTGGAAAAATCACACTTTTCTCCCATGGCATCGGGCTCAGTTGAGCCCGATATCTCACCTAATCGATCTAGGATCCTAGTACGGGTAGAGGTGAGGTGAAACGGACCTGGATTGGGGCTTGGCTGCGGGTCAGGCGGCGGTTTGCCATGGTGGTTGTGCGCCGGCGAGCTCCTCCCCGATTCCTTGATTCTCCATCATTTTCCATGTTCCAGCGCTCGAATTCCACTCCTTTCCACCTCCTGAAGCTAATGGTGAAGTCTGTTTGGGCTGAGTATGACTGTATATGGAGATACTACCTATGTGAGCTCGGTTTAAGCTTTGGTTGCTCCGCCCATGCATGCCAGGTGGCTCTCAGCCCCTAATTTCTTCTGGAATGATGAGAGGAGGTCGGCCAGCAGGTATTGGGCAGAGAATTGCAGCTGAAGGGGTGGCCATGTGGCCACCTTTCCCCTTCATCCCCATTTCTCTCTCCTCTTTCTCTTAAAATCTCATTTCTACCCCTTTGCATGCATTCTCTCTCCTGATTTAGAGGGGTAAGACTGGTCTTGTTCACTTGGGCTGGCCATGGGCCAAATTTGGTGGGCTTGGTCCAAGGAGAGTGAGCTTAGTCTTCATTTCCTTCCTTAGGTCAATTGTGTTGACTATGTTGACTTTGAGTTGACTTGGTCAACCATGGTGGGTGGGCTGACCCCATTTGATGGTCATGAGCTTAGTGGCACCACCCAACTTGGGTTGGGTCAAGGGGGTGCCCTACTTAGGCTAATTTGGGCTTATGAGTGTGGGTTTGACCAAATTAGGCCCAAGGTTGACTTTGGTCAACTGGGGTCAAAGTGTTGACCTATGGACATGCCCTAAGGTGCACTTAGGATTATTTTTAGGGTTAGGGCAATGTGGTGGGGTCATGGTGTGGTCTGGGTTCCTATTTAAGCTAGTTTGACCTAGTTTGACTTGGATCCTATAGTGGGCCCCACATGGCTATAACCCACTACCTAGGGTCAGAGCTAGCTAGTTTCCCTAAAACCCACCCCATGCCTAACCCAATCTAAGTTGAGGGGTCCAAAAGTAACATGGGATGTTACAGGTCATGCCCCCCCTCGCCTTCTTCGCCAACTTCTCCCCCACCTCCCTTCCCAACATCCTCCTCTTAATTGTGACGCATGTCAACTTGGCAAGCATCACCGCTCTTCCTTTCCACCAAAGCAAGATCGTGGATCTACCCGTCCGTTTGATCTCGTTCACTCTGACATCTGGGGTCCTGCTCTTACCCTTACCGTTGGACGTGGTAGTTCTTACTTTGTTACGTTCATTGATGACTTTTCTCGCTGTACTTGGGTCTATCTCTTACGAGACCGTTCTGAACTTTTTGATGTATGGACATCCTTTTATCATTCAATTCAAACTCAGTTTGAAGTTTCCATTAAAATCTTACGCTCGGATAACGCCAAAGAATATCTTAGTCAGCCCTTTTCCTCTTTCTGTACGCAACATGGGATTATTCATCAAACCAGTTGCATTTACTCTTCCCAACAAAATGGCATGGCGGAACGCAAAAACCACCAACTCCTTGATGTCGCTCGCACTCTGCTTACGCAAATGCATGTCCCTCGCTCCTACTGGGGCTATGTTGTTCTCATCTCTTGTTATCTCATCAATCACATTCCCTCCACCATTCTCCATGGTCAAACTCCTTTCTCCATTCTCTATCCGGGCAAAGAACCCTTTCCTCTTCCTCTACGCATCTTTGGCTGCACAGCCTTTGTGCATGCTCCCTCTACCACCCGTGACAAACTCTCTCCTCGGTCCACCAAATGTATCTTTCTGGGGTACTCTCCAACTCAGAAGGGTTATTGTTGCTTTGACCCCGTAACCCGCAAACAATTTGTCTCTGCGAATGTTACCTTTTTTGAAAATGCATCTTACTTCTCTTCCGCTTCTTCCTCTCCTCCTGCTAATCCTCAACACACCCCCGCTCCTTCTACCAACAACCCCCCTATTCCCTCCACTCCTGCTACTGTTTCGCCACCTCCACTATCTCCCCCATTTTCCCCCGCTCCTTCTCCTCCACATTCCTCCTCTTTGCTGTCGTCGCTCTCTTCGCCCGGGCCAGCTTTCTCCACCACGGATGCTCCAGATACTGCGGTACCTGCTGACCTGGACCTTCCCATTGCCCTTTGCAAAGAGGTTCGAGCTTGTACCCAGCATCCTCTTGCTGCTGTTGTTTCCTATGCTCGTCTGACGCCTGCTCGCAGGGACTTTGCTCTGGCTATCTCTTCTACTTCCACCCCCCGTTCCTATCAGGAAGCTCTTACCCTTCCTCATTGGAAGGCTGCCATGGATGACGAGATTGCTACCCTCACTGAACGGGGTATCTGGACTCTTGTTCCTCCTCCTGTTGGCACGGATGTTGTGGGCTGTCGCTGGGTTTTTGTGGGAAAATTCCTCCCCGATGATCGTGTGGATCGCTACAAAGCCCGCCTGGTGGCTAAAGGATTCACTCAGACCTATGGTGTTGATTATTTGATACCTTCTCTCCCGTTGCTCGTCTCAACACCATACGGGTCCTTCTCTCTGTGGCTGTCAAGCGAGATTGGCCGATTTCCCAGCTGGATGTAAAGAATGCCTTCCTTTCTGGTGATCTTCAGGAGGCCGTCTACATGGAGCAACCTCCTGGGTATGTTGCTCAGGGGGAGACACGAGTATGTTGGCTTGAAGAAGGCAATCTATGGCCTCAAGCAGAGCCCTCACACTTGGTTTGACAAGTTCAGCGGCATCGTGGCGGCCGTTGGTTTTGCGCGCAGCTCTGCTGATCACTCGCTATTTATTCGCAAAACCTCCTCGGGACTGGTGGTTCTTGCTGTGTATGTCGATGATATTCTTCTTACTAGCGATGATCAGGAAGGGGTAGCCTTGACAAAGCGACATCTTCGTCAACATCTGGTCACGAAAGATATAGGCTCTCCAAAGTACTTTTTGGGGATCGAAATCTCTCGGAAGCCCAACTCTATAGTCCTCTCCCAGCGTAAGTATGCCCTTGATCTATTAAAAGAAGCAGGATTGACTGGAGCCAAACCTGCCCAATGCCCCATGACAATTGGAGAAGACAAAACCTGGACAGATGATTCGCCTCTTCTTTCAGATACTACGCGGTACAGGCGTCTAGTTGGTAAGCTCATATATCTCACAGTGACCAGACCCGACATTTCCTATGTTGTGGGCAAGGTGAGTCAATTCATGCAAGCATCTAGGGAGTGCCATCTACAGTCCGCCTTGCGGATCTTGGAATATGTCAAAGCAGCGCCTGGGAAAGGATTACTCTTTCAGAAGAATGGTCATCTGAGGGTTGAAGCCTACTCAGATGCGAGTTACGCTGATGACAAAGGGGATCGCAAGTATACCTCCGATTTCTACACCTTTGTTGGGGGAAATCTGGTAAGCTGGAAGAGCAAGAAGCAGTCTGTTGTTTCCAGGTCCAGTGCTGAAGCAGAGTATCGGAGTATGACATCGACCACTTGTGAGTTAAAATGACTACGGGCTCTCATGCTGGATTTAGGAGAGGTCTACAACCATCCTCTACCTATGTTCTGTGATAATAAGGCTGCCATATACATCTCAAAAAATCCGGTCTTCCATGAAAGAACCAAGCACATTAAAGTCGACTGTCATTTCATTCGTGAAGAGATTTTGAAGGAACAAATTTGCACTCCCTTTGTCACTTCTGATAAAGAGCTGGCTGATATCTTCACCAAGCCAGTATCCGCCTCGTTTCTTCATATTTGTGACAAGCTGGGCATGATCGATATATATGCTCCAGCTTGAGGGGGAGTGTTGAAGTTGGTGACCGGGCGGTCAGGCGGTCTGGCATGGCGGGTTGAGGACCGCGCGGTTTTACTGTTTCCCTTCAGCGGTTTGGTTACTGTGTGTTGCTGTCTGAGGCCCAAGCGGTCTAGCGGTTTGTCTCTGGCGACTTGGAGACCGGGCGGTCTAGCGGTCTCCCATGGCGATCTCTCTCTCTCTGGTAGTAGACGAGCGGTTAGCCCTTCTGTCTAACCGCGCGGCTTGTGCGGTTTGTGTCTGTATAGTCCGCTCGTGTCCTGTAAATTTTTAGTCTCACATCTATTATTTGTATTCTCTCTTCTCTCCTCCATTCTATATAAGGGAGGTCATACCTTTGTAATAGATACCTTTTTGGGTTAATAAAGTTTCTATTAAACCACTTCCGGTTTGTTTTTTGTTCGTTTCTAACAGGGTTTGAGCTTGGGTTAGCCCATTTGAGCTAATTTGACCTAACACTAGAATAGAGTTGACCTTGGTCAACATGACCATTTGGGTTGACCCCAATGGGTCCTTGGTGACCCGTTGGCCTCCCATGAGGTCTAGGAAGACTTGGGTATGGTTGGTTGGGCATCTTGGGGGTCACTTGACCCTTAGTTAGGGCACTTTGACCCTTTTTAAAGCTAGGGTTGACTTGGGTCAACTTAGTCTCTTTGGTTGACCCCAATGGGTCCTTGGTGACCCATTGGCCTCCCCTAAGATCTAGGAAGGGTTGGGTATGGTTGTCTTGGCACTATGAAGGTCACATGCCCTTAGGAAGGGTACTTTGACCAAATTTGGGTTTAGGTTGACTTTGGTCAACCTAGACTCTTGGGTAGACCCCAATGGGTCGTTGGTGACCCATTGGCCTAACTTTAGGATTAGGAAGGCATGTGTGGGGTTCACTTAGCTAAGGGAAGGTAAATTGACCCTAAGTAGGCCAGTTTGACCCATTTAGGGTTAGGGTGGACTTAAGCCAACTTTGTCACTTTGCCCGTCCCCATTGGGTCCTTAGTGACCCTATGGACCACCCAAGGGGGTTTAGGGTATTGCGGTTGGGTCATGGGGTCAAGTTGGAGCCCTAAAGTCAAACCCTAAGTTTGGTGGTGAGGATGTGTTATAGGCAGACCAAGGTGATTTTCACTTTGTCTCTTGTTCACTTGATCCTTTGAGCTTCTTATGGTTTTGTCATGACCCAGTCATGACAAAACCATTCCTAGGGGTCTAGTTGTTTGAGGGATGTTACACCATGAACGGGATCGCATTGCAGTACCACTCACGCGTCGTTTGGATGTCAACACGAATCAAATTCTTTGCATAAATGTACTGCTCAATCATGAGTTTTGGAACATTGATATTCTTCAGACCACCATCTCCTGTAGGAAGTCTGTCGGCCACAATCTTCCATCTATCAGTGGTGGTGAATGCATTAAATGGGATGGAGTGCTCGGTGGCCCATTCAGTAATCACGTACTGAAAAACATTAAACAAGTATTCAGTTAAACGAACTTTATGTTAACTTAGAAATCTGAATCTTCAAATATACCTGGAACCAACGCGTTGGATTTGCTAAGAATGATTCTTGGGAACATTCCAGCTGCTTTTTAATCTTTGTAATGTTCGCATTGACGGTCATCGTCTTATTGAACAAGAAAGCATGCAATTGATTTAAGTGGGTCGTTGCATTGCAGGTGGATGTCCGGGACATTTTAATCCCCATCTGTTTGCCCTCCTTAACACAATTGTCATGCAGACAGAGAAACCAACGACCGCCCTTGTTATGAGAAACAATAACGTCGGCCTTCCAAAGAATGGAAGAATGTGTTCCTCGGCTTAGCTTCATGTAAAACTTTTCCGACCGGCTTTACGCTCACTGTCTTGAGAACTACGGGCTCCTCTAGGAATTTTTTTATTCGCTCGGAAATGCTTGTGTGACATGCATCATCCTCAAACATGTCGTAGACTGCCACAGACATATTTGTGGACAACTGCAACAGAGATCCACAAAAAAATATTAATATGTTAATACAACAAACTGTCTAGACTTTCCTAAGTGCTCTTTACAAAAAAACCATTAATACGTTAATACAACAAACCGGCTAGTAACAAATGAACTTTAGAATTCAATTAAGACATTGTCATTGAATAATAATGATGATTACTGTAAAATAATGAAAAATGAAACAACAGAACTTTAGAATTTCAATGAATTCCATCTCAAATCATTCAAGCCATATACAATAACAATCAAATTAATGAGAATTGGTTTTTCTTTCTGTTATTCAACTAATATTTTCATATAACCTGAAAATTACAAGAAAAATAATGAATAAACAAACTAGTTTACCCGATCCTCTTTGAGGAAGAGAATGATCTTGGTTCCCCAATGTATAACTCAGGATGAGGTCTTATACCTTGAAAATTTGTCCTCCAATGTCTGATGTTGATGTTTGCGTGTCGAGCGGCTAGCCGCAAGCCTCACAAATCACCAACGATGAGAGAGCCGACAGGAGAAGCGACGGGAGAGAGGGCGGGAGAGGTGAAGGGAGGGGATGGGAGAGGAGGCGGGAGAAGCGACTCCCTTGGAGGAGGGAGAGGCAACGACCGTACGAAGTCCGACGTCTCCTCCAGTCGGCAAAGCAGTCTGGCGAAGTGGGCGAACCAGGCAAGGCAGGGTAGGGTTTTTGATTTGGTAGCTTACGGTTTACTTGGAGAATAAATGGGTTTGGTTTTTAAGAGTTTTGGTTTGTGAAGCAGCTGGGCTTGTTCGGCCAAGTTCGAGCTAGCCTTATTGAGTAAAATGAAATTAAAAAAAAAATCATATTTAGCCAGTTATAGCTAACTGTTTTTAAAAATCTTAATTTTTACTTAGCTATAGCTGGATATTTTAATTGTTTTTATAAATTTTACTTAGCTATAGTTAGCTGATTTAAATTATTTTTGAATATCCACTTAGCCTCGACTAGCTGGCCATAACTAGCTGTTCGTGTTGTACCATTTAGTTAGCTGTCTAAGGTCTGCATGCTTTTGGCGTACGCTCTCTCGAGTCCCATCTTCATCTTAAGTTATGCAAACTTAGATAATTGAGCGATTGCTGGTCACCGACTACTACGCATCCTAGACTTACCTCATGATCATACGTTGTACATGTTAGTTTTTCTATGGTGATCTGAAAGTAGTCACGCAGTTAGTCTTGTTGCCAACACGATATGAACATGTAATGTTGCACATAAAAGTATATGGAGAAATTGGAGAAAGGATTGTGTTGGCCTCACTCATATGAGATATGAGTAAAGGACCAATCCTATGATCTAAAGAAAACTGGCGGATTGCGTTAAGTGTGTTTCGACGCACGTCGACTGGCTGTCGACGCAACCAAACTCAAAGTTGACGTGGACCCTCAGTCGATGCTACGTCGAGTAAATGCCGACTTTACGTCCACTTCTATTCGACGCAAGGGGGTCGACCGCGTGTCGACATAAGGTGCATCAAGTGCCGTCGAATGCTTCTCGACGTTGCGTCGAGTTCTTATCGACACACGTCAACTGCATGTCGACGCAAATCGGCACAGCTCATGCTTTGGCAAATTCCTAAGAGGCTATCGTCTGTTTGATATCCTTGGATATAAATAAACTTGGAAAATGTTTTTTTTGTGACTTGTGTGCGTTCTTTTGAATCCGTCACTTTAGCCAACCCTAGATCCCGTTGTGACTTCTTATTGTCGTCGTCTCTCTTGGAAACGAATCTAACAATTTGTGGAGACGAGCAGAGAGCACTCCTTCCCCGACCCAATTCTCGTGGGACAAGTACTTGGGGTTCTCTTCCACTCGTGCGGATGCCTGTAAAAACACAAATCTATTTTTGTGTGGACTCAGCCGCCTACTGTAAGACAAAGCTTTCTGAGATGGATCTTTGGAACACCTTGATTGAGTAAAGACTCAATCTCATTCAGGTGTTATGCATTTGTTGTTCACTTTATTTCTTGATTCATGAATATCACAAGTTCCTTTACTGTTTAGGATTTTTTGTAAACCTATTCTACTGCGCGCATATGATGTGATGTTCAACTCATGTATAGAAAACCCAACAGTACACGAGGGGCAACCTCTCACCGACATGCAAGGAACGAGTTTGAATCAGCTTTGACCGTGCTCAAGTCCCCAGAATCTCTTATCACAGTATGAGTACGACTTCACCTCAGCTCGTGAATGCTAACTCATGTTATCTCCCATCAAATTAGGCACTCAAGGCCTTCAAGCATTTAACATACCATAATGCCATACTATTTTATGATACACACCTATCTTGCTTGCAAGGACCTAGACTACACATACACTATCAAAGTAAGTGGTCCATGGCGACTCAACTATTGATTTGTGGTGAAGGTTTGCATTCAACCACTATATAATTATGGGGCTTTTGTTAAGCACTCCACAAGCTACTTTTATAGCAAGTCCCGCAACGAAATGACATATTTCACAGAGTGATTCTCCGACACACACAATAGGATTAACCTCATTGCAAACGTCACAACAAGCATCACCATCCAAGCCAAACGACTATGGGTAGGCTTCATACCTTCCACTGATTAGCAAAACAGACATTTCCATATACAAATATAGTAACATAAAATAGAACAAGCACTTTCTAAGACCATAAAGAAGGATCATTATCTTTGACAATTGCTTTGGTGACATCATGAAGAGATTGAATCGGATGGAAAGAACCGCACTAGGCTGCTCTCTGTGGATCTGAACTCAACTTGCAAATCAGAGCTCCAAAACTCCAACAATGACAATCTCTTGCTCTCCTTATCCTTCCTTAAAAAAATAGAATTTCCAAGTAAAAATGAGGATAAGAACACTCATTTTCCGACCTTAGAGGATCAAGATGAACTCCAATCCATAAGATCTCACTTATCCTCCTGGAATGGCCCTGATTTCTTCTTGAACCGGGCTTGCTTGGACCGTACATGGCTCGTGACACGCCTATGTCGTAGGCCGAGTCACCTCACTTATACACTTGGAGCTCTACATAGCTCCCAGACACACTTTTGTCTGAGGTCGTGTCACTCAACACGGGCATGTACACGACCATGTTCAAGGCTATGTAACCCGTGACTTATTTCCTAGACCTGGACCTGGGACTGTACATGGTCATGAACATGGTTGTATACTCGGCCGTGTTCATTGACACAACTTCACACAGCCGTGCCACAAATTATGACCACCGTTGTCTTGAAACAGTCCCAAGAATGAACACGGGTAGAAACACGCCCATCTCCCAGGCCATGCAGGCTATATCAACTGGAACTCCACTTGATCCCCTTGATGTCTCGTCGATCGGTGTGAACTCCCGTTGATCGGCTAGAACACAATAAGCACAGCTTGTGACACACCCGTGTCCTAAGCTGTGCATTGCCTAAGAGGCTCCAAATGGTCTCCTGGGAGATCATTTTTGGGAGACCATTTTGGGTCTCCCGGGAGATAAAAAATGATTTTCTAGGACATGAGAAGAGGTCATATCTTTGACTGTTCTAGGAAATCTATGTTGCTCTCCATTCTCCCTGAAGAAGGCCTCAAGTTTAAAACTTAGCAGACGACGAGAGTTGCAGGTTGACTAGTGGTCGAAAAGATGAACTGAAGCTTCTTTGCAACTCGGCGGGAATGCTCCTGGAAGAAACATGAAGTGAAACCCTAAAAAACACAACTCCCGCATTCTATCAAAAATCACCCTGAATATCGGCCCTTTTAAGATTTGCGACACTTGTCGCAACCATATTAATCCAAGAACTAGATTTGAAAATGAAGTCCGTCCCAAAAATTAAGCCCCTGAAAGACGAGTAATGTATGTGTGGGATATAAGTCTCGTTGAATTTTAGATTAAAACTATGTAAAAATTATTGGCGATTGTTAACCGCAACTCGTTATTGGCTAGTCGCACCCCAAAATCTGTTAACTTTTCGCGTCTTTTCGAAATACGCCTTGTACACGCAGTTTCAGGAAAAGTGTTCAACACGAAAGTTGTAGATCTCGACGAGATCTACAACTTTTGTGTTGAACACTTTTCCTGAAACTGCATGTACAAGGTGTATTTCTGAAAGGCGCAAAACACGAGCATATTTTCAAAGTACGCATTGTACATGCATTTTTTTGGAAAAGTGCTCAACACGAAAGTTGTAGATCTCGACGAGTTCTATAATTTTTGTGTTGAGCACTTTTCCTAAAATTGCATGTACAAAACTTATTTCGAAAAGACGCGAAAAATTATGAGATTTTGGTACGACTAGTCATTAAGAGATTGAGAAAAATTATGAAATTTTAAGATATCACTAACCACCAATATTTCATTCGGATAGTATAAGACTGCATCTATATAACGATTTCTTCTTGTTCTTTTCGACTCCCCAAAATAAAGCTAGGGCAAGCGAATTCCAGCCGCCTCCCGTTCGCGCGCCATTGTTTCTTCTTCTTCAGATCTCCGATTAAAGGCTTCCTCAATTCTTCATCCAGCGCCGAGATGGGACACAGCAACGTTTGGAACTCTCATCCGAAGAACTACGGCCAGGGTTCCCGCACATGGTATCTAGCTTCGATCGCCTTGCTTTTGATGCTTTATAAATGTCCTCCATCCTTAAAAAATGATTTTCTGTAATTCTGAACTCAATATATGCTCATATTTCCATCACACGTTCGAGATCTATCTATTCATTCCGCGTGCTATGTGATTAACGTCTTCACTCATCTGTCTGCAGCCGTGTCTGCGGCAACTCCCATGGCATGATCCGTAAATACGGCCTCATGTGTTGCAGGCAGTGCTTCCGCAACAACGCCAAGGAGATTGGATTTATCAAGGTTAGATTTTGATCAGCTTTATTTGTTCGCAATGATCAAGTCTAAGGCTGTGTTTGGCGCAGCTTAACACAACTTATTTGTTTCGGTGAGGTTGGTCAAAAACGTCATTGTGATAGCATGTATATTTGGTATGACAAATGTTACAAAAAGAAAACACATTTGAGACATTAGATTTTTTCATGACAATGACATTTTTGTCCAACCTCACCCCAGCAAATAAGCCACGATAAGCCGCGCCAAACACATACTAAGATTATGCCGTCTTTGTGTTATAGTATGAAATTTAAATACACATGTTGATGCAACCCACGTCGCGTCATTTTGTTTTTATTATTTTTAGTGCACGTCTTTTATTATTGTAGCGCACGTTGTTGCGCATTTTTGGATTATGATGTAGCGTCAAGTTGTATCGCGCACGTATTAGCGCTTTTGATGTAATTTTGTAACGCGCACGCTTTCGCGCAATTTTTGTTTGGCTCGTTGGTGTGACCGGCCAAAGTGACCCTAAATGCATAGGTCCGGTATGTTAGGAGATAGGTCAGTTTAGGGCAAGCTTAGGATAATTAGCTATTTTAATTTTCAACTTTCCCTATTCCTATAGCCTACCCCTACTTTAAGTTTCTCCACATTTTCTTGAATTTGTCTTTGTAAATCTGCCCATTTAATATATATATATATATTTATATACCCTTGATTGCCATTAGTAAAGTTCTCAAGGAAAGAAAACCCTAACTCCCCCCCTTATAAAAGCAATCCTCCTTCCCCATTGAATCGGGCTTGGAGAAATTGAAACTGAACCGCGAAACTTTTTCTCTGGTTCGGTTTCCTCTCCAGCCGCACATCCCAATATCCCCTTCCCCTTCTTCTTCTCCCGTCGACTTTGCCCGCGCCTGAAGCCTCCGACGACGTCCCCTCCAGCAACTGTCAACGAACCCGTGGCATCCTTCCCCGCCTGCCTGCTCGACGGAAGACCCAATTCCGACGTCCCGTCGCTCTCCCCTTCCCGTCCCGCCCCGACACCACCTCTGGAGTTCTTCCCTAGGGCCGGCGAGCTCTTCTCTGCCAGTCCAGAAGCCGATCGACCACCCCACAGTTGTTCATCGATCAAGAAACCGCCGATCGTCCCGTCCAGACCCGTCGCCGCCTGCCCTAGCTTCGTCTGCCTCCTCTGTGGGCACCAGAGCACTCCTAAAGCCTGACGCCATCTCCAGCACTGCCATCCGACAGTTCCAGCCAGCCGCCGACATCCTCCCTGCTTCCAGTCAGTAGCAGCCGCCTTCCTTGCCGACAGTGCCACTCACCCCCATGGTATACTCTCCATTTCCACTCGCACTCACTAGTTATTTTGTGCTTGAAGTTTAAATGAATGGTTAATTATGATGAGATTGCCCTAACTAGCCATATCTCCTGATTATCGTTATTCTTGTTACACGTGCGTGCCACCATAATATTTTGTGCTTGTGGAATTGTGTCTCATAACGTCGCTATAATCGTGCGGTAGCGTTGCGAGTGTTTGTGACGCCTAGATCGTTTTATCGGTTTAAAATAGCCCGCAACATCCCTCGCGCCAAATTATTTTAAAGATCATGCAATTATTATTTTCAAAACTACAACCCTATGTTTTAAATCACATCAGTTTGGTGTGGATGCTGGGATATCTCACTCCTATCGTGGGATAGCCGAGCGCGGTCGTTTTCAAATTCTAGGCTTAGATTTTTGTTTTCGTTAAAAAAATGATGAGTGATTTAGATGTGCATATTAAATCTTTGATGAAAGATGTTGAGTGCGTCATTGCTGACGTCCGACATAATTTGTGTGGGTTGTGCACCTCTATTCACAACCTCGAGGTGACAACGCGCACGTATTATGCTGCTCCTGCATACCTTCCCACTTCTCACGTAGTGGAACCCGTGGTTAGGTGTTTCGTTAGTCCTCCACATCTCCTCAGTTTCACGACGAGCACTTTAGCTGCACGCACCCCCACTGTGACGCTCACTTCAGTCGAGGAGATTCTTCCCGAGCCCCTGCTCCAGGAAGAAATAATACCTCCTATCTTTATCACCCCGACTGATGTCGTGTCTTCACCTGTCTCCGCTTTAGCACCCCCTTCGACCGAGGATGTTCTTCCCGAGGCCCTGCTCCAGGAAGATGAGTTCTTTCCTCCTCATTCCTTCCTCCCGATTGATTTGGTGTGTCCACTTTTCCCCACTGTCTCGCATCCTTCGGTCGCCAAGTTGTTTCCTGAGGTCCCACTCCAGGGAGGACTTATTAGGGACGTGTCACTCACCTCAGATACCACATCATCGCTTTCTATTCTCCCAGAGGAGTTGGTTAGTGATGAGGCCCTCATCTTGGGTGACATGGACTCGTGCGTCTTGTGTCCTGACGTTCTTAGCCCACTACCGCCACAAACCCTTGAGTCCGCATACATTGTGTTCGGTGGTCCCTCATCTGAGGCCCCCGAGGCACCACCTTTCATCGACTTCGTATTCGACGAGCACGCCTTTAGTCCACATCACTTCTTTTTCGTTGTAGACGAGCATGTTATACCACGACCTTACTATCGCTCGAGGTCAGAAAACGTTTAGGTCTACTCGTATTGAAGGAGTCAGGACCATACTTAGATTTTTTACTCCACATCGGGACACCCGTTTCAAAGGTTTTTTATGGAAAATTTTACACGGTAAAATTGGGATTTTCTTAAAATTTTGTGACTCGAGTGGGACATTGACGGGCAAAATCAGGACGATATTTGATCTGAGTCTAGCAGACGTTCGTAGGTGTCTATCAGACGAGAGTATGCTGCGTTATGAGTTACTGATTCCACGAGCTGATTCCACTTGCTTCCTGTTCCCTTTACTGCCACATGTTTTCCCCACACACCGCCTCTGTCATCCTCTGAAAGATCTAATAATTACTGTTTATTTAAAAATTGGGCATGAAATTTTGACTAATGGATTGCGAGATTTTGGGATGAGAGGTTACTTGCCGGTTTTGGATCGCAGCCACGACATCAGCAGGACAGCACGCAGCATCTCTTCGATCGACACTTGGACTTTCTACTTGCAGGTTACATCGAGTCTCGTCGGGGTCGAGCTCTTTCAACCCCGAGAGAATTGATGCAACCCTGTCATTTTGTTTTTATTATTTTTAGTGCACGTCTTTTATTATTGTAGCGCACGGTGTTGCGCATTTTTGGATTATGATGTAGCGTCAAGTTGTATCGCACACGTATTAGCGCTTTTGATGTAATTTTGTAATGCGCACGCTTTCGCGCAATTTTTGTTTGACTCGTTGGTGTGACCGACCAACGTGACCCTAAATGCATAGGTCTGGTATATTAGGAGATAGGTCAGTTTAGGGCAAGCTTAGGATAATTAACTATTTTAATTTTCAACTTTCCCTATTCTTATAGCCTGCCCCTCCTTTAAGTTTCTCCACATTTCCTTGAATTTGTCTTTGTAAATCTGCTCATTTAATATATATATATATATATATACCCTTGGTTGCCATTAGTAAAGTTCTCAAGGAAAGAAAACCCTAACTCCCCCTCTTATAAAAGCAATCCTCCTCCCCCATTGAATCGGGCTTGGAAAAATTGAAACTGAATCGAGAAACTTTTTCTCTGGTTCGGTTTCCTCTCCAGCCGCACATCCCGATATCCCCTTCCCCTTCTTCTTCTCCCGTCGACTTTGCCCGCGCCTGAAGCCTCCGACGACGTCCCCTCCAGCAACTGTCGATGAACTCGTGGCATCCTTCCCCGCCTGCCTGCTTGACGGAAGACCCGATTCCGACGTCCCGTCGCTCTCCCCTTCCCGTTCCGCCCCGACACCACCTATGGAGTTCTTCCCTGGGGCCGGCGAGCTCTTCTCTGCCAGTCCAGAAGCCGATCGACGACCCCACAACTGTTCATCGATCAAGCAACTGCCGATCGTCCCGTCCAGACCCGTCGCCGCCTGCCCTAGCTTCGTCTGCCTCCTCTGTGGGCACCGGAGCACTCCTAAAGCCTGAAACCATCTCCAGCACTGCCATCCGACAGTTTCAGCCAGCCGCCGACATCCTCCCTGCTTCCAGTCAGTAGCAGCCGCCTTCCCTGCCGACAGTGCCACTCACCCCCATGGTATACTCTCCATTTCCACTCGCACTCACTAGTTATTTTGTGCTTGAAGTTTAAATGAATGGTTAATTATGATGAGCTTGCCCTAACTAGCCATATCTCCTGATTATCGTTATTCTTGTTACACGTGCGTGCCACCATAATATTTTGTGCTTGTGGAATTGTCTCATAACGTCGCTATAATCGCGCGGTAGCGTTGCGAGTGTTTGTGACGCCTAGATCGTTTTATCGGTTTAAAATAGCCCGCAACATCCCTCACGCCAAATTATTTTAAAGATCACGCAATTATTATTTTCAAAACTAAAATCCTAGGTTTTAAATCACATCACATGTGCTGTTGAACGATAAAAGATTGTGGGGAAAGATGGATTTCAAAGCTCTAATTACTAATGTTGTATTCTATGAATCAGGGTTATGATGCTTTTATATATAACTCTAAATATTATTGTCAAGGTGACTTAAAAATTATGAGTAGGTGTGCAAGGAAAGGTGGAGTTCAAAACTCTCATTGCTAATGTTGTCAATCTAAGAACTAGGCGAATGATTTGTGTATCCAATTTCTTCTTAGGACGTTGATACAATCATTCCTCATGAGCGATGATAATACCAATGAATATGGTTAATCGTGCATGTTCTTATTGATGAACAAGTTTCCCCAGACAATTCCTTCTGAATCGAGGGATTTGATGCCCTATAGACCATATTTCTTCCTTTTTGGCGTGTCGTGGTGCAATTTATGAGATGGGAAGCTTTTCCATAATGAGCCCTTGATAGTGAATCATTTGTCATGCTCGTGCTTCTCTTCATAACACCAATCTATCTTTGTTTTGACGTGATTGACAAACAATTGTTGAATTGGATCAATATTTCTCGCGATTTTTTCTCCTTTGAACATGCTGCTCTTAGGTTGATGGTATATAACATATAGATGCCAAAATCAACTCGTAAAATCAAGAGATCGAGTTATATAATGGAAAGATGAAACAAAAATGGAAAGTATCCCTGCAAATTCTAATTAACATTGCACTTTTTCAAGAAAGATATTATTTGGTAGGTTGTAATAAGAATATCATTATCATCTTGAGAGCCTTATAAAAAACATTGGATCAAATTATAACTATCACACCCCATATTTCTTTGTCTTATTGAGTGTTGTATATGGCGTTCAACTTAAAGTACACAAATTATCTTGAATAACTTTTATCCGCATTTACTCCGGTCTTTCCCTTTTACTATCTTATTTGCCGACATTGCAATGTTATTATATACAACTCTTATTATTCCCCTAATATAAATCAATTTTCATTTTCTCTTCTCTATATTTGTTAGACGCCCATTTTAACATTCTTGTTCCTATCATATTTAAGTAAGATATCTAATGAATTTTTTAATGCTCAACACTTAGATCCATACAATTTTCCTAGTATTTTAAACCTATGTAGCACGGGGACAGAAACGAAATACAGGATACGATACAAAACGGATACTGGAAATATGATTTTTAAAAAAATTAGGATACGGGAAACGTTTTTAATTATTTTTAATTATTTTAATATAAATATTAATTAATATAAGAATAAGACAACTAACAAACTATTTGTACATATCTTGAATTGTAACGAAAAAAATTAATAAGACTATATTATATATCATTGACATTTCATATAATCTATAAATAACATTCAATGAAACAAACAGCATAAAGAACAATCTATCACATGTCCACATCAATACATCATTACATCAATTGAGAGCATTGTTTTGTTACATTCACATGTAAAATAACAAGTATAAAAATTAAACATTCTCTCCAATAGTATCAACTTCATCATCATATTCAATAATCGAGAGCTCCAACCTTGGTTCATCAAGAGATAGATTAGCTCTCAAGTGTATCTACATCTTCGAATGACTCGAAGCCATCGCCCACAATATCCCACAACGTAGACTCTCCTTCATTGTATTTTTGATCTCTTCTAAAAAGAAAACGAAGAGTGTATCTACTCCAATTTCTCTCGGCGCATGAAGAAGATGATGATTGTACTAATAACTTCAATGCAATGATTTGAAGCGAAGGGGTCGGTGAGCCATGATTTATACACCAAGTCTTTGGATCTAAGAGATAACGATTTTGAATTGAATCATAATCGTTAAAATCCCCTGATTTGTCAATGAACTCTGCATTCTCCTTGGCAACCACATTACGCTCCATTAAGCGTGGAAAATACTTTTTCAAGCATTTAATTCTTTCTTTGCTAACTTCCGGATCTTTATGAGTAGCAACTCTATTTGTATCCTCCGCTAGCCATTGTTCACTATAATATCTAGTAAAAAATTTTGAGTTAAAAAACAATTATACAAATGACAAATATAAATGTATAATTAAAAAAGATACCTTGGATTCAATGAATGCGCAAAGTAATGAAGTAGAGTATTATTCTTGTTCTAACGATCCACTAGGATAGCATGTACTACCTCAAAAAAGGTAGACACATCTTCTCTTTTTCTCTCATGAGAGTAGATAGCCTTCCTCACCCTTTCAATCATTGTGTCCCACATATCATATACTAGATGTAGACAAGGCTTATCCGTATCGCAAAAGCGAATCATGTCATATATTGGAGCGGTAAATGAAAGAATATACTCAATGGAAGTTCATCAATAATCATCCAAGACCTTCTCTTTCACATGTCTTGCTTTTTCCATATCATCATCACGATATAGAAGCCAATGATCACTAATAACCATTCTTTGAAGTCCATTTTTTATAAGTTTGAATCGTTTTAAAATGATGATAATTGAAGCAAAATGAGTTTCGACAATAGATAGTAGTTTCAAGCTCACAAACTCATTAAACATAGCCAATCTCATGAAATGATTCATTATACAGTTCTTCATGAACATGACATCATCTCCAATATGGGTATAATCCACGAACATTCTTCATACGTAACTGCATTATTCTTTGAATTCTTAGCGGCACATATGTTTTTCAAAGCTAGATTGAGAGTGTGCACCACACAAGGAGTCCAAAAAATTGATGGAAACTCACTCTCAATTAGTTGGTCCGCCCCCTTGCAATTCACCGCATTATCTGTTATAACCTGTGTTAGAAACCACGGTGGGGCCCAATTGAGGGGGGCACGTGACATCCAGATCCGTGGCCGACTGCAGTCGTGGCAGAGCATCCCCAACCAAATCTCCTGGGCGCGTGTGGGACCCTCGTCGGGTACATGAACCCAGATCACGCGGAATAAATTCCCAGGTAGGTTGTTGGGAGCCGGGATAGAACCCGGGACCTCCCCTTTATCAGGCTATTATCTCAAGACCTGATACCCAACTGCACTGCAGTGCAGTTGGGTATCAGGTCTTGAGATAATAGCCTGATAAAGGGGAGGTCCCGGGTTCTATCCCGGCTCCCAACAACCTACCTGGGAATTTATTCCGCGTGATCTGGGTTCATGTACCCGACGAGGGTCCCACACGCGCCCAGGAGATTTGGTTGGGATGCTCTGCCACGACTGCAGTCGGCCACAGATCTGGATTCATGTGCCCCCCTCAACTGGGCCCCACCGTGGTTTCTTCAATGAATAGCTAGATCTTCTTATTTGATTGTTGATCAATCTCTTGTTGTTAATCTTCTTCTGTTGACAGAATAAGCCTTTATATAGGCCTTCTTCATGGTAACCGGCTGACCCGGTTCCTAACAGTTTCTGACAACTCTGACAGTTGCAGTAGACCGGCTGGAATGACAGCTGTCATGTCATCCAGTCACTTCTTGAAATATCTGTAACTGTCTGAAAGTGTCGAGACAGTCTGTCTTTAAGTGACGACACTTGTAGACTAAGTGTCGACACAAGTAGACTAAGTGTCGACACTAGCCTTCATGGTGTCGACACAACTCCTTGTGTTGTAGAAATTACTTCTCGACACAGCTTCTTCATCATGTGTCGACACTGATAATGTGTGTCGACACAACTCCTTGTTCTTTAGTACTTTGTTGATTTCTTGTAAGTGTCGACACTACTCCTTTGTGTTGACACATCTTCTTGTGTTAAACTTGTTCAGTGTCGACACATCTTCTTGGTGTCGACACATGCCTTCAGTGTTGATACTTTTGCTGAGTGTCGACACATCTGCTTGGTGTCGACACTTGTACTTAGTCTTCATAGAAATTCACTGAGTGTCGACACAGCTCCTTGTGTCGACACTTTTTTCATGTGTTGAGACTTCTGCTGTGTGTCGACACATTCTTCAATATGTCGACACATTCTTCTTGTGTTGAGACTTTTGCTAAGTGTCGACACATCTCATTTGTGTCGACACTTATACTTAGAATTTGCTGAGCTTTGCTGAGTGTCGACACAGCCTCCTAGTGTCGACACTTTCTTCATGTATTGAGTCTTCTGCTGTGTGTCGACACATTCTTCTTTATGTCGACACTTATACTTAGACTTTATTGAAATTTGCTGAGTGTCGACACAGCGTCCAAGTGTCGACACTTTCTGATGTTGACGAAGTTCCTCTGGGTGTCGACACTGCTTCTAAGTGTCGACACTGCTTTACTGGACATTTTTTCATTGAGTGTCGACACAGCCTTCATGTGTCGACACTTTCCTTCTGGTGTCGACTCTGCATCCCTGGTGTCGACACAATGACTCCAAGTGTTGACACTGCTTCTCTGGGTGTCGACACAAGTCTTCTTAAGTGTCGACACTTTCCTTCTGGGTGTCGACACATGGACTTAGAAACTTTTCAGCTTTCCCTGTAAATACTTAACCTGCACAACCAAACTCAAAACACATCAAATACATTTTGATGTATATCATTGAGTAGGGTGAGACTTCTTCAAATCAGGTACATTTATTCCAATGTACCCAACAATCTCCCCCTGTTTGGAGAAGTCATAACCCTTAGTCAATGATATACACCATACATAACAAAACCACAGTATGATATAAAACATGATTATATAACAGGGAAAGGTCATAAACGTGTATTAAACAAACATGTATACACAATATCTCAGAACAACAACGTAATAGAATTAACACACAGCACATAGTTCTAAGAACTTCAATATTCTCATTATCCAAAAGTTTACAGAAAGTTTTAATACAAGTGATTACACATAGTAAAATTAAGATAATTCTATTCTATTTCTGCTCAGCCTCTTTGATAACTATGCCCTTTCCAGATTGTATCATGGCTTGAACTGGGGCTTCAGCATCTTCAGCAGCAGCAGACTTCTTGCCTTTAAGATCCTTCTTCTTTAACTCTTCAGCCTTGATCTTCTGCCTTTCAAAGTAATGATAAGTCTTGAGAAAGTACTTGCTAGGCTCCTGGACAGTAGGAGGTAGCTTTCCCATCTTAGCCTTTCTTCTGTATTGCACAATGGCTTCTTGCCTGGACTCATGCTTCCTCCATTCCAGTTCAGAATACCACTTGTTTCTATCTTGAATATTATCCTTGACAGCCTTCCATGCAGTTAAGATAATATTCCTGTAGGTGGGGCTCCACTGTTCAAAATCAGATCTTTGTTCAGCTTGCTCTCTGAACCTTTTCTTAGACAATAGAGTCTCTTGTTCTTTGAGCAGCAAGACTTCTTGTTCTTTCAGTATAGCCTCTGGCACTGGCTGAACCACTTTCTCTATGATGACCTTCTCAATTCCCTCAGGAGGGCTATACATTGATTGTATATCTGCATGTATCATATCTAAGTCTGGTGGAGGGTAAATTACTTGAGCCACTTCAGCTTGCTCCCCTCCAAGATATGCATGATGAATCCCAGACTCTGCTACATTGTCATCATCACACAATGGAGGATATCCAAGGGTGGCTCTGATGGAATTGGAAATCCATTTTGCATGATCAGAGCTGACTTTGACTAACACCCTCTCCTCCTTTATGACTTCTCTAACAATATGATCCCTCAGATCATCTTTCTGAAATCTTATTTGGGCATCCAAATAGTTTACTCCATCCTTAAAGAAAGGTTTCAACCTTTGGAGCTTGTCAGTTATAGCCTTTTGAGAGTCTAGTATAGCAGTCTTAACAGCAGTTATGCCCTCTTGTAATGCTTTATCAAATTCTGCCTTAGCTGTAGCATTAGCTGTAGTCTGACCAGTAGCTATATTCTTCATTTCTGTGACTATTGCATTATGTGAAGCAGTTAAATTATCATTCATCCTCAGTTGGTTCTCCAGAACATAGTCTTGCTTCACTACAATATCATCCACTTGAGCTTTGATCTTCTCTTGATGTGTAGCCAAGTAGACCACTGCATTCCCTCCCTTGTGGAAGCAGTCAGTCATCTCTTTCTTATTCAGATTCATCTCAAATCTGATGGACTTAATATCCTGGGCCAGATCAAACTGTAGAGATTTTTGTCCTTCATCTACATATTTTTCCAGAGCTTGCCTTTGCTCATCAAACTTTATCTGTAATGCAACCATCAGAGAACTGAAATTTGTTGATGGTGCTGGCTGTGGTGCAGGCTGTGGTGCTATTGTTTGCAGAGCTTTCTTATAATTCTGGCTTGTTCTCTTGAAAACTTGAAATTTTCTCTTCTTAGCTCTTGCAGCCTTTTCATCTTCTGAAGCAGATGTGCTATCAATAGTCACTCTGTCCTTAGGACTTGGGGGTAACTCCTTCTCAGTCCTTTGTACCTGCTCAGCATCTTGTGGTACCTCAGTCTCTTTGTCTGCAGTTTCTTCTATATTCTTCACTTGCTCCCCCTCAACATGAGCATTCTCCCCCTTAGCAGCAGCACTTTCTTTTTCAAAGTCAGTTTGGAGTAGGTCAGGGAATAGCTCTTTTAGGGTGAATTCTTGTGGAGGATGGGGTGGAGAAACTCTTATCTCATCAAGAACTTGATCAGATACCACTGGATCTGCAACAGATGTGTCATCCATGACAACATCTTGTGGTTGGCTATGCGATTGAGGTTGCTGATTAACATGAGGTATTGAATCAGACAAAACATCATCATCTATATGGAAATCTAATGCATTAATCTCAGTAATTACCTCAAGTATAGTGTGGGTAGCCTGTTCACTCTCTAGTGGAGTTGGCTCATCTACTAGTAGAGGCTCCCCCTGGATTGAATTCTGGTGAGTTGGGCTAGCCTGTGGTAGCTCCCCCTGCCTCTCTGCATCATCTTGTCTAGCGAGAGACTTTCCAGCATTTCCAGTGTCTTATTCATCAGGAGTGAACACTACTTGTTCCTCAAAACTGCTTGATGATTCTTGAGCCACAGGAGCTGTTTTCTTCTTCTTCTTTTGTGGTGTTACTTTTTCAGGAGTTGACATTTCCTTAGTCAAGACTCTATCCCATCTAGGGAAGATTCTCAAATTCATTCTTCTCATGTGGTTAATTTTGGATCCTGCATCTTGGCTCATTACCTCTGGTATACTACCAGCCAGGTAAAGACTTAGTATTCTACCCAAATTGGGCTTCTTCATACTCTCTTTAATCTTATCAAACAAGACTGTAGACCAATCAGTACTCAGTTTGAATATGATCATTGTCATTAGATTGAACATATGAGCTGAAATTCTGTCATGCCCTCCAGGCTTGCTCAAAATAACCTTGCCCACAATCTCAGATAAGAATTTGCCTTGGCTGTTCATCTACTTCCTATTGAAAACAGATCCTATTTTCATCTTGGAATCCAGTCCACACCATGTTAATGCTTCTCTAGTCTTAGAAGCAGAAACTTCATCTTCTTCCTTAGTCCTTGGTAGATTTAGTACCTTTCTCAAACTCTTAGGTGAGACCTTCACCTTTTCTTCATGAACCCTTGACTTAATCTTTAGTACTGATTCATCTAGGGTTGCGCCATTCAGAAATTCCAGGACCTCCTTTTTCCAGATCTTGATGGGTTCTGAAACAAGGAATTCTAATCCAGATTCTGTAACTAGGGTTACCACACCTTTGATCGCGGGTTCCGCCTCATCAAATGCGTGCCGCACCAGTTCATAACCTTCATTCACGTTCTCTTCGAGCTTGGGCGCCATTAGAGTTTGAAGAAATTTGAATTGAGAGAAGAGAGGTGTCGACACACAAGTTTGGTCTCGAAACTTTGGTGAGCGTGTCGACAGACAATGGTGAAATCCTATTTATACCTTTCTAGGATTGAAGATGAAAGGGCGCGTCAAAATACTCAAATTGTGTCGACACAGTTGAAAAGTGTCGACACAGACTTATAATGTCTCGACAACTATGTGTCGACACAAGTATAGTTGACCGAATATATGTGTCGACACTTGTTTATGTGTCGACACCACATAGCTCGACACCACCTTGGATGTGTCGACACCACCTTGGATGTGTCGACACCTACGCTGTATGTGTCGACACTAATTTTCTGAAGTGTCGACACCAACTTCCTAGATGTGTCGACACCTTTTCTCTGAAGTGTCGACACCAATTCTCTGTCTCGACGCAGACAACTCTGTGTGTCGACACTATTTTACTTAGCCATTTCTGTAAACTTATTCTAAGTTTATCATACCTAATTCAATTTTAAAACTATTGAATTTGGTTTCTTCTAAAAACTTAGTATACATGTCAGCTAGTTGATTATCTGTATTAACATACTCTAGTGAAATATCTTCTTTTTCAACATGTTCACTTAGAAAATGATATTTTATCTCTATGTGCTTAGTTCTACTATGAGAAACATGATTGTTTGCAATAGATATAGCACTAGTAGAATCACAAAATAGTGGTGTTCTACTTACTTGAATACCATAATCCTCAAGCTGATGTTGTATCCATAGAAGTTGAGCACAGCAACTTCCTGCAGCCACATACTCTGATTCTGCTGTGGAGATAGCCACACTTGTTTGCTTCTTGCTACTACATGAAATCAGTCTTCCACCTAGGAATTGACAGGTACCAGTTGTACTTTTCCTATCTTCTTTGCAGCATGCAAAATCTGCATCTGAATAACCTGTCAGTTCAAAATCTTCATTCCTAGGGTACCAAAGGCCTAGATAAGGAGTGCCCTTAAGATATCTCAGTATACTTTTGACTGCTGTCAAATGAGATTCTTTAGGGCAAGCTTGGTACCTAGCACAGACACATGTAACATACATGATATCTGGTCTACTTGCAGTCAAATACAATAGGGATCCAACTATCCCTCTATACAAAGTCTCATCTACAGGTTTCCCTGCATCATCTTTGCTAAGAGACATACTTGATCCCATATGATTCTTCATGGTACTGGATGATCCCATACCATACTTCCTTATTAATTCTAGGGTGAACTTAGACTGACATATGGATAAATCATTCTCAGTCTGTCTAACTTGGAGACCCAAGAAGAACTTAAGTTCCCCCATACTGCTCATCTCAAATTGTCCTTGCATAAGTTTTGCAAACTTTTTGCAAAGACTACTTTCAGTAGATCCAAATATGATGTCATCTACATATATTTGGACTAGTATGATCTTGGCTCTGAATTTCCTAAGGAATAGAGTCTTGTCTATTTTCCCACTTGTGAATTTATTCTCAATGAGAAAACTAGACAAGGTTTCATACCAAGCCCTAGAGCTTGTTTTAACCCATACAAAACATTCCTAAGTCTATAGACATAATTAGGTTGAGTTGAATCAACAAAACCTGATGGCTGTTCCACATAAACCTTTTCTTTCAGATTTCCATTCAGAAATGCTGACTTAACATCCATTTGGTATACTTTAAATCCTTGATAGGTTGCATAGGCCAGGAACATCCTTATGGCTTCCAGTCTGGCTACTGGAGCAAAAGTTTGATCAAAGTCAATACCTTCTTCCTGCCTATATCCCTTAACAACCAGTCTTGCTTTGTTCTTTATAATCACTCCATGTTCATCCATCTTGTTCCTGAAGATCCACTTAGTTCCAATTATGTTGTGGTCTTTTGGTTTAGGAACAAGCTCTCAGACTTTGCATCTCTTGAACTGATTCAGCTCCTCTTGCATTGCCTCAATCCAATGAGAGTCTAGGATGGCTTCTTCAAATTTCTTTGGCTCTACTTGGGATAGAAGACTGGAGTAGAGTACTGCACTCAGATTTCTGCTCCTTGTTTGTACCCCTTGTCTTAGATCACCAATAATTTGATTGGCTGGATGATCTTTCAAATGTTTACTAGCTGGAGGCAGCCTGACTTCAGGTTGAACTCCTTCATCTTCTTCAACTTGCTGCACTCCTTGGTCTTTTTCTGCATCAGGTGCATCTAGTACTCCCTCTGGACAACAACCACTATCATCTACATACTGACTTGCAGTAGATCCTTCTTCAATAGTGAGCTTGTCCATCTTCTTAGTCACACATGTGGAGCTGCAAATACTTCTAGACAACTCATTGTTAATAAGTCTAGGTTCATTAAATACTATATGAACTGACTCCTGTACAACTTGTGTAGTCAAGTTGTAGACCCTATAAGCCTTACTGTTGTTGCTGTACCCAACAAAGATCCCCTCTTGGGATTTGACAGCAAACTTGGTTAAGTAAGACTTACCATTGTTAAGTATATAACATTTACAACCAAAGATCCTGAAATAGGATAAGTTTGATTTTCTGCCTTTCACAATCTCATAGGGGGTCTTATTGCGGCTTTTAGTAATGGTAGCCCTATTAATTACATGGCATGCAGTATTAACTGCCTCAGCCCAGAAATATTCTGGGAGAGATGTGTCACTTAATAAGGTTCTACCAGCCTCAATCAAGGTTCTATTCTTCCTTTCAGCAATGTCATTTTGCTGAGGTGTTCTTGGTGAAGAAAATTCCTGAAATATCCCAAATTCTTTACATAGTTTTGTCATACTATCAGACTGGAATTCAGTATCATAGTCACTTCTTATTTTGACCACTGTACTGTCTAACTCATTCTGAATTTGTTTGACAAAACTATAGAAGATACTAGGTGTTTCAGATTTCTGTCTAAGGAATAACACCCAGGAAAACTTTGAGTAGTCATCAACAACCACAAATGTGTAGACCTTCCTACCTAGGCTGTGAACTGACATAGGACCAAAGAGATCCATATGCAAGAGGTATAAACACCTCACAACATCTTTGTTTTCAATGCTATTAAAGGTGGATCTAGTCTGCTTGCCCTTTTGACAAGCTGAGCATATTTCATCTTTAATACACTTAACTTGAGGACCATTCCTCACTAACTCTTTGCTATAGAGTTGGCCAATTGTCTTGTAGTTAAGATGGACTAGCCTCTTGTGCCATTTGACATAATGAGAGACTTTCTCATCAGCTACAAGACACACTGGAGAACCATTGGTCTCACACATAATGTCTAGGCAATAGACATTTCTCTTTCTATAACCTGTCAAAATGATCTCTTGATCATTTGACCTCCTGATATGACAACCATCTTTGACAAATGAGATGTCATATCCTAGATCACTCAGCTGACTTATACTAATGAGGTTGCGTTTCAAACCTTTAACATAAGCCACTTGAGTAATAGTTATAAGGTTGCTAGAAATGTTACCACAATCTTTGATTATTCCTTTTCAGAACCACCAAAGGTGACTTTAGGAACATCCTTGATTGGTGTGTAGTCCTTTAGCAATCCCCTAGTTCCAGTCATATGTCTGGAACATCCACTGTCCAAGTACCATATTGGGGCATGGCCACTTGGACTCACCTGCAAAACAGATTAGTTGACCTTAGAACCCAAAGAATTCTTGGGTCCTTGGTGCTGGTTAGTTTGCCTCTTAACAAAGCTACCTGCAGATCTTCCAACAGGCAGTTTGCTACTCATCTTGGCACTAGAATTGTGCCAACAGTCTATGTCAAAGTGGTCTACCTTGCCACAACACCAGCACTCAAATCTATTGTACCTTTGCTTAGGTACAACCCTAGCTGTTCTATCTACAGCAGACTTGTTGAGTACTGGGGCTTTGCCCTTACACTTGGACTGAACAGTCCTAGCAGGTTTAGTAAACCCCAATCCAGTTTTACCCTTGTGAGGTATAAACTCATCTATCAGAGGTAGAACTGATTTTGGTTTAGAGAACCTTGCTACTATATCTCTCTCCTTCTGAAGACTAATCTCCAGATTTCTGATTTGATCATTCTTAAATGTTATAGTCCCCATCTGAATAACAGTTATGTTTTTCAGTCTGGCTATTTCATTTAGTTTTTGATCAATCAACTTCTCAAAATCAGTTGCAGCCTCTTTGAGACTAACAATCTCCTTTGCCTGACTCTTGGCCAAGGATTTGCTTTTCTTAAAAGCTTGCAACAGTACTCTATATTCATCAATCAACTGATGAATATCCTCTTCAGATTCAGATCCGCTGGCATCACTTGATGTTGATGTAACTGAATCTGAACTAGCACTAGAAATTGAACTTAAAGAACAATTTTGTACCTTACTTGCTCCAGGCTGATCCTGGATTTTGTCACCTTCTGTTAAGGCCATCAGTCCTTTGCACTGATTGTCCTCGTGCTCATATATAGAGTTCATTATCTGGATGAACTCCTCTTCCTGTTCTTCAGCAAACAGTTCTATGTATGCTTCAGCTTCTGACTCAGTTTCTGAAGAAGACATATCTGACAGGCTTTTGTCCTTCTTGGCAACAAAGGACCTTTCCTTTTTGCCATTGATTTGAGTCTTCTTCTTATCAGTAGACTGTTTTCTTTTCTCTGGACAGTCAGCAACAACATGGCCTTGTCTGTTACAGCAATAGCATACAATTTTTGATAAGGTTGCTTTGCTTGACTTGGACTTTCTCCTGTCTTTCTTTGATGACTTCTTGTTCTGATAATAGTCATCTTTTCCCTGTGAAGTGGATGGCTTTGACCTCCACTGTTTTTTCTTTAGAAACTTCTGAAAGTGTCTTGTGAAAGCTACAAAATCCTCATCACTCTCACTGCTTTCAGAATTTCTGCTTTCTGAATCATCTGACCCAGTCTCAGCCACTTTTGGAGGAGGAGATGGAGACTTACTTTTGTATTTCCTGGTGGCTTCTGTCTTGAATGCCACTGTCCTTTCTTTATACTCAATTCTGGTAGTCTTCTGCTCTTCTTTCCTTGCCATCAACTGTATCTCATAGGATAGCAGTTTTCCAAACAATGTTGGAGGAGGAATATCTGCTAACTTGGCCATTTCCCTTATGACACAGATCTTGATGTCCCTGTCCTTTGTTAGGGACCTCAAGAACTTATCATTCAGCTCATAATTTCTGAATTCTCTTCCATAGGACATCAACTCATTGACAATCCTATAAAATTTCTTGTAGCATTCTGTTATACTATCAGACCTGTCTTGTCTGAAACTTTCATATTCTTGGTTTAACAAAGACTTCCTGTCTTGTCTAACTTCTTCTGAACCCTCCATGTACACTATCAGAGTATCCCACATTTCCTTTGATGTTTTACAATGTATCAGGTTCTGAAATGTAACATCATCTATGACACTTACAATGATATTCTGAGCGCTCTTGTCCATGGTGGCCAGAATAATCTCATCTTTTGTCATTTCAGAAAAATCCTTAGGTGTTCTCTGATTTGCATCCAGGACTGAAACCTTCATAGGCACATATGACCCTTCTTTAACTGTGATATAAATTTTAGGGTCTGAAGCTTCCATAAACAGTCTCACCCTTTCTTTCCAGATGCCAAAAATCTCTTTTCTGCAAATGGGCAATTTCATGGATCCAAGTTCCTTATGATTCTCTGTTGAACTCATTTTCTTGATTTTCTTGATTCTGCACTTTACTTATACTGAATCTGCCAACAGGATCTACTCAGACAGTTATGTCCCTTTTTGAGGAACCTGACTCTGATACCACTTGAAAGAAATTGTACCCTAATCACCTAGATGAGGGTGAATAGGTGACTTAATCTTTTTTAAACTTTTAGGCAGATTATATCACAGTTTTATAACTACTTCTTCACAACAATCAATCAGCAATCACAGAATAAAGCATGCACACAGTGAACACACAGATTTATATTGGTTCCCCAAGGTTTGGGTACATCCACTTTCCCCCTTCGCCTATCTAGTAGTGTACTAGATTCGGCCAAACTCCTCCACTATACCTCAGATCCACAGATCTTGCTCTCAGAACCCCAAATGGTTCATACAGCTCAGGCCCAAGGCCCTACAACTCAGTCTTCACAAAGACCTACACTCAGCCTTCAACAAGGCCTACACTCAGCCACAACAGGCCTACACTCAGAGAAATAGATCTCCTACACTCAGGCACACAAGCCCTACCACTCAGCCTTTATAATTACAGGCTTACAACTCAAATCCCTAAGGATCCTACAAGATATTAAGAATACAATGTATATACCTATAACTCTGAATAAGAGAGAAGAGTTGACAGGTTCTTGATGAGTTCTTGGAAGAACTCTGCTGAGATCAACCTCACTTGGCTTTCTTCAAAGCTTCTTGAATGTAGAACACAATAGGGTTGATAATCTCTGCAGCTGATCTTCAATCACTGCAACTTAAGTTTCAGATCTTAATCTGAAACCATCTTCACAGCCTGGTTCCAACGGCTGACTTTTTGGAAGGAGCTCTCTCTCTCCAACTACTTAGATCTTCACTTGAATTGATTCTTCAATGAATAGCTAGATCTTCTCTTTGATTGTTGATCAATCTCTTGTTGTTAATCTTCTTTGTTGACCGAATAAGCCTTTATATAGGCCTTCTTCATGGTAACCGGCTGACCCGGTTCCTAACAGTTTCTGACAACTCTGACAGTTGCAGTAGACCGGCTGGAATGACAGCTGTCATGTCATCCAGTCACTTCTTGAAATATCTGTAATTGTCTGAAAGTGTCGAGACAGTCTGTCTTTAAGTGTCGACACTTGTAGACTAAGTGTCGACACTAGCCTTCATGGTGTCGACACAACTCCTTGTGTTGTAGAAATTACTTCTCGACACAGGTTCATCATGTGTCGACACTGATAATGTGTGTCGACACAACTCCTTGTTCTTTAGTACTTTGTTGATTTCTTGTAAGTGTCGACACTACTCATTTGTGTCGACACATTTCTTGTGATAAACTTGTTCAGCGTCGACACATCTTTTTGGTGTCGACACATGCCTTCAGTGTTGATACTTTTGCTGAGTGTCGACACATCTGCTTGGTGTCGACACTTGTACTTAGTCTTCATAGAAATTCGCTGAGTGTCGACACAGCTCCTTGTGTCGACACTTTCTTCATGTGTTGAGACTTCTGCTGTGTGTCGACACATTCTTCAATATGTCGACACATTCTTCTTGTGTTGAGACTTTGGCTAAGTGTCGACACATCTCCTTTGTGTCGACACTTGTACTTAGAATTTGCTGAGCTTTGCTGAGTGTCGACACAGCCTCCTAGTGTCGACACTTTCTCATGTATTGAGTCTTCTGCTGTGTGTCGACACATTCTTCTTTATGTCGACACTTATACTTAGACTTTATTGAAATTTGCTGAGTGTCGACACAGCCTCCAAGTGTCGACACTTTCTGATGTTGACGAAGTTTCTCTGGGTGTCGACACTGCTTCTAAGTGTCGACACTGCTTTACTGGACATTTCTTCATTGAGTGTCGACACAACCTTCATGTGTCGACACTTTCCTTCTTGTGTCGACTCTGCATCCCTGGTGTCGACACAATGACTCCAAGTGTCGACACTGCTTCTCTGGGTGTCGACACAAGTCTTCTTAAGTGTCGACACTTTCCTTCTGGGTGTCGACACATGGACTTAGAAACTTTTCAGCTTTCCCTGCAAATACTTAACCTGCACAACAAAACTCAAAACACATCAAATACATTTTGATGTATATCATTGAGTAGGGTGAGGCTTCTTCAAATCAGGTACATTTATTCCAATGTACCCAACACTAATTCTTGCCATCGAATCACACAACCGTCCGCCAAAAAATTGTTCCAGATATGATTGACGGGATCCCTCCATATTTTCTTCCAGCGAAGTGCTGGCTTCTAAATTGTCTCCTGTTCTTTATAATCGTTCCAGATTTGGTCGCTGCAGATATGCAAAGATCTACAAAGGTCGTTCCTTGCTTAATGATAGAGATCTGCAAAGGTCATGACCTTTGCAAAGATCTGCAAAGGTCATGCCAAGATTTTGTCATTCCCTACATATAAATAGAGATCTGCAAAGGTCGTTCCCTGTATAGATCTGTACGATGAAATTGAAGGAGTGAAATAAAATGAGTTTAAATCATCAAAACATAGTAAATAGCTAAAAAAGAAACAAAAGTAGTGCAATCTCTTTTCATCAAACTATAGGAATGCGTCCATATGAATATGCCCCCAAGCTCTTAATGCTAGTATATTAAAGTTTCAGAGCGCAAGTGATCAATGTCAATTCCTATGACGAAAAGTCATCCTGCAATCAATCAATAAAAGTGATCAATGTCAATTCCCGTCGCAGAAAATCAACATGTGTCTGAACAAAATAATTTGAATCAATTCTTGCATGTATTGATATTTGTTTGAAAGTCAATTCTTGAGAATCAATGTCTTCCATCCGAACGAACCCTAAAAGAGATCAGTGCAACTATTACAAGAAGAATGAACATTGAAAGAAAGATTGCCCTGTACTCAAAGAGAAAAGGGTGAAGGAATTTTCAGATTCTGCGAGCATTGCCCAAAAGACATTAGATAATGATTACTTCATTTTCTCAGTACGTGCATTGGTTGAAAATCGAAGTTATTTTGCAACATATCATTTTCTTGATGAAGACTTGGTATTCATGAATAACGATATTGTGTGCAACATTGTTGGGAATGAAACTATCCGGATTGTGTGTGTTGCGTGATGGGGTCGAGAGGACTATAATGGATGTTCGACATATTTCGTGCTTGGAAAATTTTCTCTCTGCGAGCTTTGGACACGATTGAGTGCAAGACCATGATTTGATGAATGCGCTATGACGATTTTTCGAGGTTCGATAATCGTGATGAACGAAAGAAATGATGAAAATTTGCATATAGCCATATACTCGAGGAAACATTATCACTTGTATGTCTGCATTCACGTCTAATAATTGATGTTGTAATATTTCAGAAGTTGAAATTTTGTGAAAAGTGTGTGTTGGGGACGGCTATATGGATCCCAACACACAACACAACAACACTCAAGCCTTTATCTCACTATAGTGAGGTCGTCTATATGGATCCTTTGTCGCCATTGTGCCCTATCTTTTGGCATTAGTGAGATTATGACAAAAGATAGGGCACAATGGCGACAAAAGATCCATATAGCCGACCCCACTATAGTGGGATAAAGGCTTGAGTGTTGTTGTTGTGTTGTGTGTTGGGGACGACTGTGGCAAAATTAAGATTAAAATCGAGAAATCCTTAAGGAGATCAATGCAACTATCTCAAGAAGAATGAACATCAGAAGAAAGACTACCCAATACTCAGAGAGAGATGATGAAATTTTCATATTATGTGAGCATTGCGCAAAAGGCATTGAATAATGATTACTTCATTTTCTCAGTATGTGCATGGTTTAACATTTAAGATTCTTGAGTACTTGATCATGTTTGTTCTTATCATATGACTCCAAATCAGAGTTATTTTGCAATATATCGTTTCCTTGATGAAGACTCGATATTCATGGGTAACGATACTGTGTGCAACATTGTTGGGAATTGAACTATCCGTATTGTGTGTGATGCTTGATGGGGTCGAGAGGATTTTAACAGATGTTCGACATATTCCGTACTTGAAGAATCTTCTTTCTCTTGAAGCTTTGTACACAATTGAGTGCAAGATCGTGATCTATGAATGTGCTATGAAGATTCTTCGATGTTCGATGATCGTGATGAAAGGAAGAAAAGATGACAATTTGCATATACTCATGGACAAACAACCACTGGTATGTCTGCATTTACGGCTTCCATTTCGAATCTCGATTCGTCGCGAATCTGACACTTGCGTCTAAGCCATATGAGTGAACAAAATATAAAAGTGTTTCACAAAAGAAAATTATTGATGTAAAATTTCCGAACTTGAATTTTTGTTAAGAGTGTGTTGGGGAAGCAACATGAGACGAAGTTCAATATCAGGATGCTTGAAACATAAGATATCCTGGAGTATATTCATACTGATATTTGGGGGGGGGGGGGAAGACGGCATACCCCTTTCACTATGGATCTCAGTATTGTGCTTTCTTTTATTAATGTATGGGGACATGATTTAAGTGTAACATTTTTTGAATTTTAAAATTAAATATGATTTTTTTGAGAAGTTCAAAACTGAAAAATTATGGTAAAAACAAATATGAAGACATGTTAAGGTCGTCAGGTTTGATAATGGCGGTGAATACACTTACAACATATTTAAAGTTATATAATGCTAAAGGGATCGTGCATCAATACACAACACCAAAAGATCCATAATTGATGCCTATAAATCGGACGTTGTTATAGAAGATGCGCTGCTTGAGGATCATCACATGGCTTTTGAAATAGTTTTGGGTGTAGACACTAAAATACCTCAATGTACCTTATTAATAGGTCGCCAGCATTGGCGATTGAATGATTGAATCAAAGAGTCCATAGGAGTTGTGGATTGAAA